>CAXKWD010000003.1:81507325-81595093 GCA_964059195.1 Ectobius pallidus
CGTCTGTGCTACGGTGCCCCACAGCTGCGAGGAGAAAAGTGGAACTGCTAAAAGCTCGCGTGACTTTCTACTTGTTTACATTCTATTCAAATCCCATCAAATGTTGGATTAACCAATATATTTTCAGATCTGAACTTTGGCATTAGGTTATATTGAATGTTAAATGAGGGGTGAATTATTTGTCGTTTACTGCAGCGATCGAAGCTGGAGACAAAAAATAACAATTGACAAACGAGACGTTAAAAATCCTTTGTTCCCTATACATCGTCATATCGGAATTTACTTTTACTTTTCTTTCTCGAAGCGACCAAAGGATAATTACAGAAATTTCAGAAACTGTGCATCAGTTGTCAGAGAAAGACATCGATGTCGCCATCGGGTCATTATATTATTAATACTGTTATTATTATTACGGTAAAGTAAGTTATATATCATAATCAAGCACAAGTAATTCGTTACCTTAAACCGCACAATAATTTTGGGTGCCAGAAATGCATATTGCAAATCAGAGAGAACTTGCACCAATGGCGACTCACCATGAAGGTACATGCGCTTTTTTTTTTTTTTTTTTTTTTTTTTTAAAATCTTGGGTACGTTTTAAGTTTCCATTTTCTACATTTTTCACGATAGAGACTTAACTTTCGATACATGTTTCTCTGAACACAGGTATTGTCATACTGAAGTTTCACTTATCTGTAGTCATTACATTTCAGGTATTGAATTAATTCAAAAGGAAAAAATCCATATCTTCAAAATATTTTACATTCAGAAAAGGACCAAGTCAGATTATAAAATGTCATCATGTTTGAAGAAAAACGTGCTACTAGCTAATAAAAAATCCTAGATTAGAATTTAATACTCATAACCAACTACCCTAGCTGTACGGCTTGCAGCAAATATAATTGTGGGTCACCAATTATTAACACTATTAGGAAATACAGGTTACTCGTCCATCGTACGGGTGAACAAGTATTTTGCATGGATTTTAGACTCGTCCGAGAAATGCTACGAAGAATTAACCGTACTTCGTTTTCAGTGCACCTGGCTTTCTTTCGGAATTTGAGAATGAAAGTGTCTGCACTAACTTAACCACTTTATCTATTTGTACAATATTATTTCAATAATTGACTTATGTATGTATGCATGTTTCAATTATTTGAAAAAGAGCCAGAACAATGTCGTCTGTGCGAGAAATTGAGTCGGAATCATTCTCAAACTGCAGAAGAACGTCAAGCACACTGAAAAACAAAGTACGGTTACTTCCTTAAGTAATGTTTCTTGGGTGGGGATAAAAACTCTGCCACTATGAAGGACTGATAACCAGTTAGTAAATAATAATACACGAGCTGATAATAAATCATTTGTGACAAAAACCATATTGCTCTTAATGAAGGCTTCTTATCAAAAATAACAATCTGTAACAATCTGTAAAACAAAATTTAGTAAATGTTTATAATCTTAGGGTTTACCAGTAGGCTGTGAAATACTACTGTGCATCTGTTATAAGTTATTGTGCCATGCCAAAAGCTTGTGAAGAAAAGGCTCTAGCCCTTACACTGTTCAACGAGAAGTCCCAGGTGTGTCAACAGCATCTTCATTAGTCACAGGGTACCTGGGTCTTGAAGCTATACATTTGTACATTTAGTTCTTTATTTCACACTTTTATCCGTATATATGATTGTCTTTTTTCCCCAGTGCGAGTACATATTTCTACAGTTAGGATGGCTTTCACTGTGTTGTTTCTGCTTTAACTTAGTTTTTCTTTGGTAGACACATAAGAGAAAATATTAAAGAATAAGCAAGCTATAATTAAGTATAAGTACGTCATATTTACAGATTATTAGTTCTGAAGGTTTAGTTTTGTTTGTTCAACAGACATATAAGAATGAAGTAAATAATCAAGCTCTAATAAGGGGTGGATCCGGAGGGGAGGGCATAGGGGCCAAGCCCCCCTCGGGCCCTCACAAACAAACAAAAAGATAATAAAATAATACATACAGTGAAGCAGATGATCTCAAATCTTAAATTACACGTAAGTAAAATTGACTTCATCATTTAAGAGTAAAAACGCATATAGAAAGTGAGTTTTTCCACTCCTTCTTTTGCTTAAATTACAAATTGTTTTATTGTCAGCAAGAAACCTAAGATGGTTGACTTCTACAAAGTTTAATTAAGAATTATTTTGGTCTTATTATACTATAATGTTTAGGGGGAGGACTGTACCCCTCTTTTCCCCAAAATCACATGGTGCGCATATCTCTTACAGAAATTCTGGATCCGCCCATGACCCTAATTAAGTGTAAGTACAGATATTAACAGATTATCTGGGGGGGGGGGTTGTTTTGCTAGTTTTCACCACGTTGTTTGCTTTCAAGAGACATAAAAAGTAAATAGGAAACAATGAATTAGTTAAGTAGCCTAATATATTAATAGTTCAGTGAGATTACTGAAGTATTGATAAGTATTGAGTACAAGACAGTATTTTATCATTTATGGTGACTTTGACAATTGGCTGCTTGGGCTAGAGGAAATCTTCCAGCATGGAGACAATTTGGAATTCAGGTTTTGTGTAGCATTTAAGTTGAGCTTTATATGCTATACGGAATATGCAGATTACGCATAACTCTTACTCCATAATGCACAGCTGCACTCCACTGCTTCTGTCAACTGGAGTTATCTATAAAATAACTTATTTCGCAAAATATCCACCAAAACAGAAGTTAACACCGAATCAGCCATTTTATTTCACCGAGGTGTGTTTCTTCTAGTCAGAGCGGCCTCCACTAGGCACAACTCAATTGCAGTGTATTTTTCTCTTTGTACAATGAAATTACAACAGTTCTATATCATTCATTGGTCCAAAACGCCAACATTGTATAAGTTATACCTTCCAGCATCAATTCTGAAATTCATGTTGCTACAATAGGCAGTTCATGGTTTATTGGCCAATCCATCTTCCTAACAGCTTAACTGGGAGTTGACCTTCCAGATTGTTTTTGTCGGGATGTTGTAGTACGCAATTATTGGCCAAATTCCAGACAAGTTCTCTACCTGGCAGATAAATATGTTATAGGGAGATGGTAGTACAGACCATTAATTTACAGTTTTGCTGAGTGGAAAGATATGGTAGTTTACTTAACATTTCATATTTTCATCCCTCTTTAGCAAAATTACAGTAGGAATATCTCTGGTATCTTTTACTCCAATATGGCATGGAATCCAATGCAGTTGAATTTTCTTCTCACTTTTCTTAGTTTTCCAGATAGATACTTCATTTCTGCTACTTTCGATGACAAATCATAAACCAACTGGCAGACTGAGAGATTCATAAATAAAACTCCAGCCAAGATCACTTGGCAGGAGTTCTTGGCAGCTATCTGTTGGTATGATAGAAGAGCATATGGTCCTTCCAATTTGAAACATGTGATTTGGTTGCAATCTAATTTAAATAAATTACTTAATACACATTTTATCAACCAATAAGTTTGTTATTACGTTTTGGTATACAGAAGTTTAGTATGGCAACTATGATAGCCAAAAGTTTAGCGTGACCAACATGAAAACCAATTCCATAACACACAGGCAAACAAAATTCAGACCATGGTCTTTCACAACCTACCTATTTTTTACTTCCTCTTTCAAAAGACAGACTGTGGATGAAAAATATGATTGAATTCATTTGGTGACATCACTAAGTGAAGTCAAGGAGAGCAAGTGGATCAGAGAAATGAGGTTTACCCATACCAAAATTCAGCAGTGGGGCATGGAAGAATTTATATCTATACAGGCTAGTTTTCAGTAGTGCCTGTTCGGTTGAGGTGAAGGAAAATATGTATAATGATGGAAGTATGAATGGAGGAGGAGGAGAAGAAGAAGAAGAAGAATATTGCTAATTTTGTTTATAAGATATTCTGCTCTAAGGTATGCTGGAAAAAATGTACAGATCCCTTCCCAGATCATGGTATCATGAGGTATGCATAGAAGGAAATAACTACGAAATGTAGAAAATGTGGAAAATAAAAACAACTGTTTATTATCAGTTAATTAACTGTATGGTTTTGTTATTTCGACATAAACGATCTTAACTCCAGTCTTTGTTTTCCCATTTTTATTTTCATTTTCCTGCTTCTCAGGCCCTGATTTTGTTTTTACCTACAGTGTTAAGACAATTTTTTTGCAATCATATAATTCAGAATTACAGACAGATTGAAGTGATAGAATATATGGTAATCGTAGGTTTTGTTTTTTAAAGCATCAGAGCTGATTTTCATGGCTACCTTTAAAAAACGAGGAAGTACTATTTTACTGACACATACGTATGATTCAAAATAATTCCAGAAAATCTAATACAGTACAATATTTGATGCATTTTCATATACATCCAATGCCGCCTATTAACAAGATCGTATACAATTGTGAAATTAATTGAAGATGGCCTTGCTGCCATAGCAAATGGGAAAAAATTGTTTTAACTGTTTGCATGACTTGGGTAAGATTCATGAATATGCGGTTCGTTTTAATTGTAAAATAATTAAGAATAAAATTTGGCAATTTGTGCAATTTATGTAAGAACAATGTCAGTGTTAATAAATATAATGAATGTTTTAATTACTTTCTATTAAACATAAGAAATAAATAAAACATCTAGCAGTCGAGGAAATAATCTGGTCGAAGCTGCAGACAATTCTACAGTAGGCTCCCTCTAATCCGGCCACCCCGGGACCGAACCCTCGACCGGATTAAAAAATGGCATCCGGCAGTCTTTTAAACATGTAAAATAAAACCTATTAAAGCAAAATTCAACTTTTAAGATGGTTTTGTCGATTTTTGAAAGTGTACTTACCCAAAAATTAAAATACAGTATTACAATTACAATTTCAAAATTAAAAGAAATCTGTTATTTTCTTCTGATTTTTTGGTTGAACTGGTTTTTTTAAAACCATAGTCACGACACTTCTTCATGAACTGATGTGATTTGTTTACACTTAAGACTGGAAACTAAACAGATATGTTTATTCTAGTCGATTACTACCGTAAGAAACCCTTCCGTGCGCAGATGGCTCATTCCAAGAAGTCGGCCGGACCATCTGGCGGCCAGATTAGAGGGAGTCAACTGTAGTTATTAATATGTGAGCAAAGACCTAATCTTTCAGAACAAGGCACTATAAAATACAATTATGATAATTTCAAAATGCATCGCGAGAATGTTAAAAGCCTCAGAGCAAAGACATTTATTTCTGAGTAGGTAATGCAGCAGGTAAGCAGCAACTATGGTGTGTTCACAGATTCCGTAGTATACGAATAACTCCTGCTTAAGATATCCAGAGGTTTCAATGCTTTGGAGTGAATGTGAGGTGATTCCTGCTTGGGTATAATTGCTTCATTTTAAAATTCTGTATTTTACAAGGTGCAAATAGGCCTATAATGAAGAAGCTTATGTACAAAAAATTGTAATGTTGTACTTGTGTTATATAACCTAGGTAAACGATCCCTCTGTTCAGTGGTTTTTTTTCATACATTTTTCGAGAATTATAATTGAGAACACTGATAGGGTGCCGTAGCGCAGAGCTGAAGATGGTTGGGGAAAACATAATTCCCGCACTCAAGTACCTTATTTTACGGACCATAAGATGCACCTTTTTACCTTGAAAACAGAGTCATAAAACTGGGTGCGTCTAATGGTCCAAAATAAACAAAAAACAAAATATGGTAAATATTGCTGTAATATCATAGTTATAAAAAAGGTGTTGTAAACGATAAGATAGTTACAAATTCTGGAACAGTCTGTACATCAGTGCACTTGCCACAATAGTGAAATGAGGGTAGCTGGAAGCCAAGGTATACAATGCGAAACGAAAGGAAAGTTGAGTTCTTTTATAAGATAGGAGTTGTCTCCGCCAGGTGATTTAAATGAAGGCATTGACCTCTAAAACAGCCTTGTCCCGTTACAATTAACGTTTGGTGAATTCAGGGTTAGAGGGTGTAAAAGTATTTTCAGTCTTCCAGTTCAGTTGTTAAAATTTACTCGATGCCACATGTACAGAAGAGATTTTCGTACAACGCAGGTTTTAAGTTAGAAGTGATTTACAATGATTCCATTGTACAAGGTTATAAGTTGTTTTTGCAATGAAGTATATTATTCCCTCCAAATTGTTTAGTTTAGAATCACATTAAATTTCTTTTCCTTTAAATTTCCATTTCAAGGTGCGTCTTATGGTCCGAAGCGTCTTAGCCTATAGTCCATACTATGTTTTTTACTATGTCCATTTTCTTGCTTCATAGGCTATGATTTATTGGTTGCAGCATGGCCAACTTGAAGTTAAAATGGCCATGGTTGTACAATTAAATTAATAAACTCTATTGGTGGGTTTTGTTATCTTTGTCCAATTCCTAAATTTAATATTAATATTAATCAGATATTCATCTAACTTGTTTGTTCTTGTGGTAACATCTCGGAATATGGATTAGAAGAAGGTGTGAACCTTAGTCAAATCTCTGCCATGAGAAGTAAAAATTTAAAAATTATAGTTAGTGTATATTCAATACCAGATGATTAAGCCTATTACATGGGCTGGGAAAATAATAATTTTACTAACAAGTGAATTTTAACAATACAAAACAGGAATAATTGATGCGCTCACAACTCTAAGATTTATCAATACCGATGCTAGAATACAGTATGTTGTATGCAACCTATACCATGACTGTACAGCACTGCATAAAGCACAGCAAATAACCTTAACCAAAATTAAAAATTAAATGTTGACCGAACCGACTGTAACATGTAAATTGCATTGCTTTAGCTTACAGGCCATAAAATAAAAAGCTACAGAAGGTGAATGAGATTCAATGTCTTGTACCTGCTTACTTGTACAGTTTCTACCTAACACCACCTTCCCCAATGCCTTTTCACAATTCCTAATGGTTTTTATAGAGAAAGTTCCCTTGATACAACCTTCTGATGAGGTGCTTTTTACTGATCTTAAACTGAAACTACTAAAATGAATGACCTCATCTAACACAACCAATGATACACACAAAAACAAACACTTGCAGTGAAGACGTGTATTGTTAACAACTAACAAAAAACACGAAAGGAAGCAAGTTTTGCAAGTTAGCAGGAGTTCCCCAAGGCCATGCCTGATAGGCTGCTTTCACAAAGTTACAATTAGCTTCAACATATCTGATCCTGCAGTCAACACACTTTCTAAACAAATTTGAGGTTAAACTCTAAAATTGAACACTAATAAGGCTATATCTGCATTCTACTTCTATACAGTTCTTTAAAAGTAATATTGTATTGTGATGGGTTTACCCCAAATTTTTCTTATATAAGGGCTGATGGGAAGTCTCAGCATTGTGAGGACAAATTAATAATAATAATTTGTTAATAAATTAATAAAGGACTGTCAAGATGTGTCATTAAAGAACATGCGAGCCTATATACTGCAGAAATGCATTGGTACAGTTTCCACTGTCGACTTTGCACTTGAAGGATGGAGAAAGATGCCATTGAAGTTTGGTCCTAGGTTATGTCCCTTCATGGGCTGTAGTGCCACCAAATTTATGAGAATGACAGACTAAGAAATGTGTGATGTCAAAAACAACAGTCATGTAATTAGAAAATATAAAGAATGATAGTGCTGTGTTAAATGCCTTTTATGAAGCAAGGATTTACCTGTATTCTTGAAATTTGTGCCATCTCACACCATTTTAGCAAGTAAGTTAATTCATGATTTGTTCAAAATGAAAAGTCTGATATATTGTTTATATAAATGACTTTCGTTGGAAAGTGTTAATACTACACACATATGAATAATACATTTTAACCTTGCAAAACTGATTTTAATACACAAGCAGAGCATACTGCTGCTGGATATGCATATTCCAACCATCCACTTGCTGACTCGATAACTGACAAGATTATTAATATTATTAGAAACACCACAGTGAAGTGTTAACTGTAGAAAGATTGAGTACGGAAATATACGTACACTAACTTCAATATTAGGTATATTTACCCAGAATGATCATTTCAATGGGTATCTCCATCATCATCAGCTGATCCCGACTGTCCATCTGCCAGCGGGTGGATGAATTTGTTGATCAAAGTTCCCTGGATACCCACTGAGGTGTCGAAGTTTAGGAGTTTATGGCGGTTCTTTTGAATAAAAAGTTTCTCCCACACAAGTTCCAGTGGCTTTTGAACCTGTTTCAAAAGTTCTACATCATCCCAGTTTTTATGGCCTTCTTCCCAGAAATGGGTAGCTAAGATGACTTATCTGTTTGCTTGTTTATAATATTTCTGAAGTGTTCCTTCAGTTTCACAATCAATGCTTATGCTTTTCCTTTTCTTATACAAGGACGAGATGGGATCGCACCCATTGAACTCTTAGATGAAGAAAATATTTGTTGTGAATCCCAGTTTCGTAACGTCAAGGAGGAATATCGTCGCTTAAGAAACAATACCGCGTAACTAACAAAACACAAATTTTACAGGAGAAGCAAAAAACTGTTTATTTTTGCTTTTAGGCGCCGTACAATGTTTACATTTTCAGGATAATAAACAAAACGTATTTCTAATTATATGTTGGCAACATTTAGTCGAATTTTAGTTTTTTGGCACCGTGGCGCTAGTTACGCGGTATTGAACTCTTAATTATTTTACGAAAATGTCAGTTACGCGGAATTAAATATTTTTATTTCAGAATAAAAGAAGCCTTTTTTAAGAAAAAATATTTTATTTGAGTGTAGTATAGTACTATAATTGTTGATCAAATTATTTTCTTTATATATTTTATATTGAAATAATCGTGCTCTAATATAAATAAATCACGTATACATGGTACAAATACAGTTTCCTGATACAGTTTTTGTATTGAAGTTACAATTTGGAGATAAAGAATTTTATCATACTACTGATGGCAAAATAATAATATAACAGTGTGGGCTTTCGCGGCCGGCTACATCATGATTGCTCAGATTTCCCGGGCTTGTAGGCCGTGGTCCAGGACCAAGGCCTACAAGCCTGGAAATCTGAGCAAGCAAAATAATTACATACTGGAAAGCCAGAAGCCTAATGAAAATTGTTCAATAGCCTGAGCAATAGATTAAATAAATAAACAATAACAATTTTGATGCTATGATTTACAAATGAGGAATGTTGTCATAGAATAGATGGAAATCATGAGGAAATAATTTCTTTAGTAGTTGCTGTAAGTGATCCCACTTAGACTTCTTGATCTTCAGCCTCTCCATGTAGAGCCTGGAGAATTCTCCTTCCTTGAGAGTCTTAGGCCGCTTAGGCAACTCCTGAAAATCTTCAGTGTAGTCCAGATTATAATGTATGACACCCTTAGGTTCATATCTTATTACTCTTAAATAAAATGCCGTAGGGTCATTTGGTTTCCGTTCAGGACGAATGGAATAATAAATCCAGAGCTTATTGACACTGTAGTCTATGAAGAATGTGTGATCACTGATCACGATAAGTAGCCTTGTTTGGAAATGACTTTTTTCTTGCTTCTCTTGTCACAGTTGGATATTGACTAGGGAGGAATGTTTCTTTAGATTTTGGCTTGCATTCTGTGACACTGATCACTGAATCACACTTCATTTGGATGTGACCATTTTCCAAAAACTTCTGGAAAACAGTAATGTTTGTTTTCATTGTGAATTTCAGCAAAGCTTTCGACAATACTGCGTTCCTATTTTGATATGTGCAGCCGTTGGAATATAAAATGATGGGCACATTACTTTCTTCAATGTGTCAGTAACACACAAGTGGAAAATGTTGATGCTACTTGCTCAGCTTCACTTTCATCGAACCCGTAGCAGATTACATCATGATTAGCCAATTCATACATTGTAATATTATGGACTGCCAATTTAGTTTTGTAATATATTGCACTGGCTTGCAAAAAGGGAGCTACCTTTGCAGCCTGCTAGTCCATCGTAAAAACTCTACATGTGCCTGATTCGTCCGCTGCCTTATCTTCTGTATTCCCCTCCCGATCTCTTCCTTTTTGATAATCATACTCATTTACATTGCCGGTTGGATATCCAACACATAAGTCGCAGTCGTCCTTTTTTGGGCCTATATTCGTCCTATATTCATGTCTGATAAAATATCATCAAATGTGTGTCTACTTATTGTCCCCTTGTTCATTTCTTAAAACTTTTTCTTTGCATAGGTGATACAGTTGGCTTATAGAATTTATTCCTGGCTCCAGATAGAGTTAGTAGACATTTTCCTAAAGTAATGCGATGACAATTTCAGGAAGTTTTCTAGAAATTCCCTAACAAATGTCTTATTTAGTCTCCAAAAAATTCACTTTCTGTATGATTTCCCGAAGAAGTCCCTGAAAAATGATGCTCATAACTTAGGTCATCTGTCACCTACGTTATAGTCGGAAGAATAGTGGATGTGTGTGCAAAAGAAAAAAGCAATAATAATAATAATAATAATAATAATAATAAATTTAATTCAAAATACGTTAACTTTTCTTTTGTCATTATTGCTTTAAAATTATTATTTTTCCTTTTATATCAGTCAAACCACTCACAGAAGGTCCTTCAAAAATATTTTCTTCAATCATAGGTAGGGTCTCTGCCTTGCTTCCCTCTGGTACACATAGAGATTAATCTGCGATGAATATATAAAAATGCTAATAGCATAATCGTGGATAGTAATAGATCTAATTTTAAATTAAAACAGGCCTTGTAATACAAAAGTATGAACTATAGATACAGATTTTAATATGTTTTCATATGAATCGCAAGTTATATCTCATATTACAATTTCCGGTAGCTGTCCTTGTTTTAAAGTCCCGGTATTGTCGGCATGTTATTAGGGCGTACTAAAATAAATTACAAAACACACTGTCTTCAGATATCAATATGTTCGATTCCCCTTCCTCACCTTCATTTACACAAATTGTCTTATTTATGCTTTCTTCTGGTGCACCAACCGGTGAAGATATCCCTGGCAGTTTCTTCTACTAATGAAATACTTTATTTTGAAATATAGCGTTTAAAAAATATACCAATGTTAATTAATATTCATGAATTTTTGAGCCAGAAGATTCCCAAGAAAACTATTTTGAATAAAAATGTCTGACATCAGTTATTCGAAAACTAATATTGTACTCATATAGGCTACTTACTTCGTTTTATCCTGGTAGAATTTATAAAATTACTGAATATAAATCCTAATTTTGCAATTATTTCTTCTTCAGTAAATAATCCATTTACAACTTCTTCAAGCAGATCCACGTCATCTACAGGACTGTACCTGTGTGTTCGGCACGATTTCAGGCAATCTGTTTCAATACAAGATATAATTTTTTTTAAATAATTTTTTCGTGTTAATTAAAAGAGAATGTGTACAATCGATTCATACAAAACATCTTAAATAGCACTTACCATGTAATGTACCTTCTATCGTCAGAATAGATCTTAATTCATACTATGAAATATATCTTCTCTCATCTTGATGTAAAAGTAAACTGACAGCAGCCTAATAATGTTTAATCCACAGGTGCCGAAACGGGAATGGGTGAGCCCAAATAAAAATCCGAGGGTTATATGTCACGTTATGTTGCATTAGTAAACTAAGTTGAACCGTGCGCCGTATACGACAGATAGGCGGTATTACATAAAGTTTTCAATGAAATCAGATACGCGGTGTTGTACACTGGTTCAGTTACGCGGTATTTCTGAATTTTCTATGTTACTTCAGATATGCGGTATTGTGTATGCCTCTTTAGCAAGGTCATGACACAAAATTTCATCTTGACCAATATTTCATCATAAGCGCGCTATTTCAGTGATGCCAACAGTATAAAAATGTCATTTTCACCAAAAATGTCAGTTACGCAGTATTGTTTCTTAAGCGACGATATGTTTTAATCTCCACTTCCCTTCTCCCTGGTTTGACGAAGAATATGTTAGTTTGTGGTGAAGTTAATACTATTAACAAGACCAACAAATCAGTGTCTTCACCTACAACTGCTGTGTTGACCTCAGATGCTTTGTCATCTCATCATCACAAAGTGTTAATATCAACCTCAGCTATTCTTGTTTTAACCATTGCTGGTAATTTTCTGAGACAGCAAATTTATGAACTTTGATCTGTTATTCTCACTAGCAAGGATGTCACATATTGGTTGAATATGAAGGAGAAATTTGAGACTACACTCCAACTAAGGCAATGCAGAATCACATCAGTCACATTTACGCTGAGCTTGAATTCCACTCTTCTTGGAAATTTCTATTCTGGTCCACAACCTCCAACATGTTATAAATTTTGATAGTGCTGCTTATGGAGGTCAAGGGTTAGCATCACATTAGCACATTTTCCTCATATATTATCTGGTGGATATTGTAACACAATTAGCCTGGCATATTACAACAGAATAAAGAATACATTACCAGTACAGTAGAACTTGGTTATAGCGACATCCAAGGGACCAGGAAAATTGTGTCATTATAAACGAGTGTCTTAACAGAGATTCATATTTTCAGTCTAGTGAGGAGGAAAATTATAAATAAGAAATATAATTAATTAGCATCATTTTATTCTATATACTGGTACTCACTTTTAAGCCTAATGTTCAATTAAAACAGTCTGTCGAGTACTCACCAAACTTGTTTACTTGGGAGTGAAGTAATCAGTCATTTTACTCTGCTATTTGTCAATACACACTTTCTAAATTAGTACGTTCTATGTTCATTTTTTCAGTTACAATTTCACTGCTCCCTCACCTAGCTTCATAGGCTAGAACATGTTCACAATTCTAATGGTTACTACAGCGTCATTCACTGTAGAGATAGGCACTTTAGTTATTTTGTTTTCTTCTTCTTTATCTTTTCCTTGAACTCCCTCAATTCATTGTTACTGTGGCTCTTAATCTCAATGCGTCCTGTAATTATTACACCGGTATGAATGTGCAAGGGTTACAATGTGGTGATCAATCTACCTGCATTCCAAAGAAAAGTTTACTGTCCTTGTCTAACAGAGTGGGAAAACATCTGGGTCAACACTCCTTGTTTACAAAATTCTTAAGAAATTTCAGACCAGTTCCCAGACTCCCCCAGCACTGCTTGACAGTGGTCGCATACCGATTCATGTTTCAGTCGCGACTAATTTTGAAATATGCAGTGAAGTCTGTGTGTAATCTGAATCTTAGAATGTCTTCTAGTTGGGGAAGAGGAGGAAGAACATGCAGCCACTGCAAGTAAATGTGGCACGGAGGAAGTGTCTGTTTTTACCTGAATCACAAATAATGAAGTAGTGTTTACCTGTTGTATCTCTTTTCCTGTCTGGCTAAATTATAGTTAACCTTTCGCACTGTAAGGACAGAAGGAAATGGTAAACAATTTGCCAGGTAGCCAGATTTCAATAACAGACTTCCTGAAATAGGCCTACATTGGTTCTTGGAAAGCCTTATTGCAAACTGAGGCTCAAATGACATTAGGCTATATGAAGGGTAGATGCAAATACGTTTGACGTAGTAAGCAAGGCTGAGAAACACATTCCTTATGAGGAATAAGTCCATACCATAGAAAACATGATGCTATATTTCTTGTCTGAATTAACATGTTATAGGCCTATCTGAAGTTACAGGAAATGCACATGTGCTCAATAAACTTCAGCTCTCAGGTTAGGTCCAATGGACTTATACATTTATTTTTTTTTAATGAAAAATTGCCTCATAGGGAGACTTGATACAGTTTTCAAGGGGAGACTTGATACACTGGAAATTGTTAAAAATTATTTTTTAAATGTTTTAAAATATACAGTCCTCTAAATATTTATCTTTATTTACCGGCAAATTTACTGTTTCTTTTGGCCGAATTGTATAGAATGTTCCCTTAACCTATGGTAACAGCCCTATGTTTGAATTTAATGAAGCATTTAACTATTTAGAATTTGTTTGGTTGCTGCAATTTCACTACACATGCAATAACTTGACTTATCTCAACATTTAAGGGAGCATGTAACAGGGCATCACCCAACAGATCAAATAGGCTATAGACTATAGCCTATTTGTGACTGTAATTGAAAACAAACATACGAAGATTGGAGTGTTAAGTTCGCTAGTCATATTAAAGGCAGCAGGTTTAAATGGCCAGATTGAGAAATTGAAAAGAAAATGTCAATACCCAGGTTTCAATACAAAAATTATACAGTGCCTTATTTTTTATTCGTGGCCGGCCGGAGCCAGGAACGGTGAGAAGCACTGTGCGCAAGCAGCTACCACCCGCCGGCCGGCCACGAGTCAAAAATAAGGCACTGTAGAATCACATGTTTTACTTGCAAAGACAAATTTGAAAGACACTTTGTTCATTAAGAGCAACCTAATTTGACTAATGTGTATAAATTTCGCCTGACCATAGCCTAGAATTTTGTTTTACCTAGGTTGCCCCGATTTTTGAACAATTATAAATAAAAGTAATGTTAGATTCTTGTAAATTATTAATTAGCATATTCATTTGTACATTCTATAAAGTCTCCCCAAAGTCGTATCAAGTCTCTCACCCCCAGGGGTGGCAGCCAATGGGAGTGTTGGTGGCCAACCCATGGGCCAAGTAACCACTCCAAGTACATCACGTGGAAATCCAGTAGAGTGCTATACTAAACTCAACGGAACAACTGAAAAATCTGACCGGTGCAATGAAAAAGTAAGCCTAGATGACTGAAAGTCATAAGATATGCAAACTTATTCAAGGAGAAAAATTCTGTTAGTCAGGAATCATAGCCGATCAATTATTTTAAAGATATTGAATTCAACACCTACTTTATCGTAAGCATTCAGTAATTTCAGAGATCACTCGAAATAGGAGATAAATTATTGTTAGTACCGTACAGACTTATCTAATTGGGGTTGTAGGGTAATCTAAAATCCAAGAAAGTTCATTATATTACTACTATTCACAAAATATGTTACGGGCCTATACAGTAGGCCTACTTAACCTACCACCTACTTTGCCATGTCCTTCATTACTTGAAAGGGTACTTGATATTACGTTCTGGCAAAAAATAGCAAAATTTCTGCCACTTTTACTTTGCAGAAAAGACAACTCGTGATGGATGTTAGTGTGACATCACACAGCAAGACACTGGAATGTTGGATAAACCGGTTGACAAACACAACAAAGCACGGGGAAGATTAAATGGGACATTATGAAACGCAAAGAATTCAGTATGCCACGCTAAACTAATATCCACTGTTCCTAACCTAACTGCCACTGGACTAGAATCCAGCTGCCACTATATACCTTAATGCAGAGATGGGTGGAAGAAGCTTAGTTGGCCATCTTGCTTCAGTGGAAAACAAACATTTATAACAGCAACCATTCAAACCTGCATACTGCAAGAATAAGCCCTCTTCATTGGGATTAAAAACTAAACTCCGTGGCGCGACATCCCCGAAGGGACAAGGCCTACCACCCAACCGCTGTGTCATCTACCTATAGGCAGATGGCAGGATTGGGGGGCATGTGGTCAGCATGCCGACACCCATGGCCGTTAATGGTGGTTTCCATGACCGGAGCTGCTACTTCTCTATCAAGTAGCTCCTCAGTTTGAATCACGAGGCTGAGTGCACCCCTACCAGACCTCCCTACCTCAGAAAAATCCGAGGAGGTATCGGGGATCGAACCCGGGCCGGCAGATCCATAGTCAGCGACGCTAACCACAAGACCATGCCGGCGGTCCTTCATTGGGATTGTATCATCTAATTTGTACAGTATAACGTACCGTCAGAGTTTTCTGGGTGACATGATGCAGAAACCAGGGCTATAAAATTGATGTCGATCTATGGTGGCCATCACTAATATTCCTAAGCTAACTGCCACTAATCTAGCTTTACAAGTCAGTAATACTAATATCGCTATTTCTAACTTAACTGACACTTAGAAATCTTTAATACCCCGGTAGCGTACATATGATTCCTCTATACTATGTAGCCTAAGTATAAAAGCTACCTATAGAAGTCAGGAAAATGTCATGCCCACTTAACGTTCACACCATCTTTTTAAGTGGAAAACCTACATCAACACACCACTCCCTCGCCCATCCTTCAGACCGGTAAATCTGCTGCAATTCACAGGACCAAATGTTCAAGTAACCATAGCACCGGACAGTCTGATTACATGCATATCACATGCCGATCACATGATGAATAATGCAGTTGCGCAGCCTAGGTGCATAAAGGACCAGTGTGACAAAAGTTCATCGGTAGCCAATGGGAGTGCATCAACATTTGGAACACCTTGCATAGAAACCCAGATATGAGCTACCAGTATAGGAGATCTTTTTGGCATCTGTTGTAAAGTAGACCTAGATGCAGATGGGCCTAATCATTCAGATCTTGGCAACTTTGCCTTTTAAATTGACCAATTTAACGAAAAAATGGGGATTGTATAGCAGATGGGTTAATATTACTTTAGAAACACAAAAAATGACCAGGTTTGATGTTGCTGTTCATAACCTGTAGAATACATATACAAAGGCACCTTTTTCTTGTAGGAAGGTTCTAAATACAAGTAAAATTGCAAAATAAGTTGACACAGAATGAACCTAAAATGGTGCTGTGAAATGATGCTCTTGAGGAATGTGTTTCCTGATGGGGGCTGCCCCTGAAGACCACAGTCCCTCTTGTTTCAGTACTTATGCATAAGGCATCCTCTCTGTGAAACACATGATCTATGGTGCTTGCCCCATTGTGGGCGAAGTAGGTTTTGCCAGTTCCTTCGTTTGCTAGTGTGTATCCTTCCTCCTGTAAGGTTTCTAGTACCAGATTAGTCTTTGTGCTAGCCTTGTCAGTTCTGCAGTTGTCACCCGCTAGCATTACATTTGCTTGGCTTGCAGCAAGGTCTGTTGTCTCCAGAAGGATGTCAATTACGTCTTCTGTTGCAGTGTCTGGGGGGGATATAGGCTATATTCCTATTATCGCTACCGTATCCTTGATGTCTTCCCAGTAGAGTGCTGTACTGTCCACGTTCCATTTTTTAAATCATGCTTTCAGTCTCATATCCTGTAGAGTGCTATACTGTCCACGTTCCATTTTTCAAAAATCATGCTTCATTCTGCTTTCAGTCTTCATTCTTGTTCAGGTCTATGCACTTAGCCTATTAACTGGTATAATGGTAAGGACTAAGACATTATGGTACGCTCTTTACAGACCAATGATTTTTGTCTGCCCTAATAATCAGATTCTAGTAGGCTATACCGGTAAGCAGTGCTGAAGTTGGAAATCTTTTCTAGGGAAAACCATAAATTTATATGGGCAATATTTGTTTATATTCAAATGAATCACATAGAAATTACATTAAAATAACAACAAATGCAACCAACTTCGTCACGTAGGCTACCGGTACGAATTGAACCTATGCAAGGTAGCTTGAATCTACGGCAACACTACAGGCTAGGCAACTTTCGCAACAACAGGAGATCATGACCCTAATATTGATTCTTTACTAAAAACGTGTTGGCAAAATATACGCCGATTTCATATGCACTTTTTTCAAGCTGTTCAGTTTCAGGTATGGCCAGATTGAAAACGTTTGGACTACAAGCTCAGACATACTGTTACATGGTTTCCACCTTAGAATACGCAGAGTTAAATAGTTTCATCAGCCATGGCACAAAGTGTAACTTTAAATGATGTAAAAAGCACTGTGAGTGATACCATGTGATGTACGGTACACTCAGAAACGAATCTCTGACATCTTTCTGTATCAAGGACTAACCTTCTATCTACAAACTAAGCTTATATACCATGCCCATTGGGTGCCACTTCTCTTTCACTCACTGTCTATATACCTTTTTTCTCCCTGCATTTATGCTGGAGCGATGAAGAGTAGAACTTTGTCCGAGTCCTGTTCCGGCTCAACTTCAACAATGAGTATAAGAATGGAGAAATAATCCTTTTTTCATATATCGGTGTAACAGTTATACTGGAAATCATGCAGTTTTGAGCACATGGTTACAGTCTATTTCAGTTTCCGGGAAAAAATAGTTTTATGCTGCGCACTAGGCTCCTCCCATCAACTCTCTAATGGGACCCGACTTGGAAGGCGAGGTTTAGGGTTTCATCGCAGAAGAGATTCAATGTGAGACATAATAAAACTCGTGCTATTCAGTATATTGCTCCTAAACTAACTAAACGTTCCTAACCTAACAAAACCTGTCACTGACCTAGAACTTACCTATCATTATTTAACTAAATGCAGAAGTTTTTTACTCTTCCACACCTTTCATAAAACATTGTTACAACTGGCAAGGAAGCCATGGTACAATTTTGAGGTGCATGCGCAGGCTCGGAAGCGAGGGGAAGGAACAGGCAGATCTTGCCTGGTGTGCGGCATGAATCTATCTTTTACCAATATTTGTTTTATTTTGTGTTGCCGTCTTAATTTAACATGCTTCAAACGTATTTGACAAAGGCTACAACAGTGAGCTGCAGTATCGGCACTGAGCAAGTACATAGCCGTGAGACATTGTTACAACTGGCAAGGAAGCCATGGTACAATATTGAGGTGCATGCGCAGGCTCGGAAGCGAGGGGAAGGAACAGGCAGATCTTGCCTGGTGTGCGGCATGAATCTATCTTTTACCAATATTTGTTTTATTTTGTGTTGCCGTCTTAATTTAACATGCTTCAAACGTATTTGACAAAGGCTACAACAGTGAGCTGCAGTATCGGCACTGAGCAAGTACATAGCCGTGAGACATTGTTACAACTGGCAAGGAAGCCATGGTACAATATTGAGGTGCATGCGCAGGCTCGGAAGCGAGGGGAAGGAACAGGCAGATCTTGCCTGGTGTGCGGCATGAATCTATCTTTTACCAATATTTGTTTTATTTTGTGTTGCCGTCTTAATTTAACATGCTTCAAACGTATTTGACAAAGGCTACAACAGTGAGCTGCAGTATCGGCACTGAGCAAGTACATAGCCGTGAGAGATGTAAGGAAAGCAAGCAGCAGCGTGCGCATTGGCTCGGAAGCAAGGGTCAACAGGGGAAACGAGCGGGCGGAGCTTTGCCAGTGCACGGCATAAATCTATCTTTCGCCCAGTTTCCTGCCTATTATGTCTTTGCAATATTGTTTTAGTGTATTCAATTTTACTTAATACATCGTGTGTACACCATTTTTGTCTGATCTTGTCATGGTTTAGGCAGGGAGATTGCAGAAGTTGTGATGAAGACCTGCTTACCAAGCACACCTAGCTAGAAGAAGCGGCAAGAGTGATGCTTTCTTAACTTCCCCTCAACCAACTGTCCAAATCCCGAAGTAAATTACACAGCAAATATACTGGTACTTAAGTTAAAGATGCAAATATTATGTCACCCTGATTCTTTAGTCATGGTTCTACCAATGATAATTAGGCAATATTTAAAATATTCAACGGGATGCCTATTCAACACTGTTAAGAGGAATTCAACTGATAAGACTTCCAATAAGCCTATTATACCAAATCATAAATCCAGATCTTCTATGATTAAAAGCATCATGGCAATAAGCATATAAGGCCTATACAGTAGCCTATATTCATTTAGCCTATTATAAAGGCTTACCTTGATAGATCTTCAGCAAGCCCAAGGACTGCAGTGCACCTTGCAGGTTTCTTGCAAAAAACAGCTCTGTAAAATGAAGAAACAAATCTTTATTTTCTTACGAGTAATCGTTGTTTGCATACAATCATCTGCATATTTGAAACGTGTAGGAACCATGATCCTTCAATACAATCTCAACAGTAGCAATTCGTGAAACGCCTTAACTTCGTCAACTGCACTGTTATAATGCATCAAAAAATCATTAATTTTGTCCTCCTATACTTTCACAAAATTGTGAAACTTTATTCATTAGCTATCACGCACACAATGAATGCACACTGACAAAGAATGTACGGTTCAGGATAGTAGGATCAATTACCTACATTAATATAAAATATATTGAGCTTATTACCTTAATCCGTTACATATCCATTGTTTACGTTATCTTTGTACACAATATCGACACTTAACGCACAACAATCTTGATATTTTACACAAAACACCAAACTTTTCTACCACATCGACTTACGTTGCATCGCATCAAAACTTCTAATGGCACTGCCTCGTTTCCGTAATTCCGTATGAGGTCACGTATCACGTGATTTAACAGCTGAGATGGCTGAACGCACAAGAAAATTTCTTTTGCGCGCTAAGTTTAAATTAGATTCTTACTAATCTTAACCTGGATGCAAATTTCATCATAGAGCTTTCTCCTTATCTGAAATTATATTAAATTCATCATATTTCTTTATCTAATAATGTACAATAAATTTATCATATTTCTATTATGAAAACTGGTTGCTTGGATACACAGAGAAATATATCTACCTCAATATACCCGTAGTACATGCTGTGACCATGAATACTGACCATTTTGATATTGGACTAAAATATATTTCTTATGGTGGAAATACCCTAAGCAATGAACAACAAATTGTTCTTCGAAAATCACTCATACTTTTACAAAATGAAAACCATTTTGAACAAACATTCCTATGGGGGAAAATACTTGGTCTGGACAATGATTATTTCATAGCTTACGGATATGAAAAAGATGCATTAAAGGGTAGAGTTTTTTACTACAGGTGTGTATGTATAAACTTAATATTAAATACTTTAAATATCATCTCCAGACTTCAGAAATGGAAAGCAACTAATGTCCTTACCTTACCCAATGAGCTGTCACATTTAAGTTGTTATGGGAAAAAGCTTATTTTTTAATTCTGCCTGTTTATTTTTAAAAGCTAAGCATAACTTAGTATGAAGTTAAATTAAAATACTATATTATGAATAAATAATTTATTAAGTTAAATGGCAGAAGTCATGGTTTGTTGATGTAAGACTTCACAAAACTAAAATAATTGCACATTAAAATGTAAGGCCTACCAATAATTTTTTGTTAAACATGAAGAAAGTGTTTTAAATTAACTTGAATAACCAATTGTTACTGAGAGGATTATTTAACTTTCCACAAAATATTGTAAATCAATACTAACAAATCTCTCCCATAAAAATATGCAATATTTATACAACAGACAGGATATAAGCCATAGCAATTTATTTTCTTTTTAATGTGTGGGAACACTTTGAAATACATACTATGTTGTCATGCAGAGTTCAGATTGAGCTCAATACGCTTACCGTATCAAAATTGTCATCAAAACGGGAATTCAAATCGATCTGAGTCTCAAGACCAATACACCTAAAAAGTAAGATCGAATTGGACTGAGATCATATGCAAACACTATGAAAACACTACCATGTATTCAGTTTGATCTCAATCTGCTCCTCAATGTCCTCGTGGTGCTAACGGTGTAAGGGTTTCATTGGTCATGGAATGTGGGGCTGGCGCTTTCTTTGAATTCTCTCGGTAACATTGTTTTCAATAACATATCAAACATTTTCATGAAAACGGGATCATATTGGAATGGAGTCACATTGAGATCGATCTGAATTCTGCATGAAAATGTAGTAATTCAAATGAAAGGGCAGGGTATGGAATGTATGCAGGCACTAATGCAGATTTTGGGTACTAGATGTAGGATAATAAAGGGGGTAGACACCCATAAACTTCCATAGGCTAGAGATGAAGTAATGAATGACTAGTGAAAAAAGTAAACGTGGTTCATAGCATGTACAGTATCAAATGACTGTATTTTCAAGAGTATTCTCTGTCAATCAGTTTGCTTAAGAATTTAGTTTTCAATAGGTATGGTATGCTGTTTAGACAGTGGTGTGACATTGCTATTTGGACATGGTGCAGTTCATTAAAAGAGAAGACGATTTACGTTTTTTTTATCTAAATGTAATGAAATGTTTTCTGTTTTTGTCAATACTGAAAAAGGCCTTTCAATGTTTCTTCCCTGAAAGACACTAGAAAATTTCTTTAGTGTAAGGCAAGCTGAATTTTTTTCTTTCTTCTAAATTTCTGGCTGCAATATTTAACATAAGTAAAATTTTTTGTGCACACAGGCTCTTTCGTGTAATCTTGTAAGTATAAGGTTAGTTCCAGGTAGTCTAGGTCCCATCCACCTCACATTAGTGAGATTCTACTGTATACCTAAATCCTTTAATTTGTACTACATTTAGATAAAAGACACTACATAATTTGAAAGGTAACAAAGTAGGCTACACTTCTGGTAAGTTACATTTTTGTTCATGCATTTTTCGCAAACTACTTAAATTACAAATGTTTTCTCTACCACATCAGTACTAAGATGTTCTGAATTTCAATACACTGTTGAAGTTTCTCTGATCTGTTACCATGACAAAAGGAAGGACTTTTGTTAATTTGTTTCATTGTCAAGAGCATAAAATTATTGTAATATTTTGGCTGTATATTTGACTTATCACTAAGTGGCAAACTTCAAGTTTAGTGCAGGGAAGTCTGTTAACATGTTTCAAACATCTTAAAAGTATGAAGGAACAATGTTTGTTGAAATAATGAGTTAACATACCGTACCTAACTACTCCATTTAATTTTTGCTTGGTAGCTTTGTTACAAAGGACCTATTTGACTCTGAGGTTTGATTACCCATTGGTGTTGACAGCATTAAAAGCCAACGTAACATGTACCATACATGCTGCTAATGGCAATGGGGTATTTGAATATGAGCAGGATGTGTGGCTATGAGATGCAGTTGACTGGTAAAAGCAAAGTGTGCAGCACAACAGTGACAATGTTAACAGTATAACAAAGAAATAGCAGCCCTAAACAAAGCAACCATCACATTATACCTGATATTTATTGTTTCATTCCTTTTCTTTTGCAATTTATATTCATATAGAAATAGCTATTTTATGCCCTAACAGTAAGTTTTATTTTCAGCACAAATTGTATTGACTGGGGTATTCTGCCACCGGCTACGAAGAAAATGGAACAACTGTCAATTATGAGGAACAGTTGCCAAAGTTGGCTATTTGTCAGAGAGAGAAGCAAACAATTTCCCAGAAAGAGAAGTGGCAAATAACATATTAGCATGTCCGCTGCCACGGGTGTATAGGTAGCATACTTGCCTTCCACCTTGGCATTCCGTGTTAGATTCCCGGCCAGCTAGTGGATTTTTCAGTAATGAAAAATCCCCTGGGTTTAGGACTGGAAATCACTTACGAAAATTATAGGCTATTTTAAAAAAGCCTTAAATTAAAGTGGTGACTGCTAGATAAGATAAGATAAGATAAGATACTTTATTGTCATAAACGCTTACAGTTGGTTGAGCATTGCTCAAGTAAACAGATGACTCGTCAGATTAGAATATATAACACTAGAAAAGAAAAGCAAATGTATAACACTAGAAAAGAAAAAGGAAATGTATAATACAAGAAAAGAAAAGAAAAGGAAATAAAATAGTGGACAAACATTATAATAACAAAAAATATAAATATTTGTAGACTACTTTGCAGTCCGTAATTACAAATTGCTAGAATAGGGTATAGAGTATTCACAATAGATCTATTAAGGTTGCTGTGTTGAGAAGCCGAAAAGGGCTTACACTACCCCTCGTTAATCTAATCTAATCTAACATATTAGCATTCTTGGTAGAATGTTATTGCCATCTGCCACTTGCAAGGTGTATCAGTGGATTGTTAATATGTCATCTGCCACTTCCTTCTCTCTCTGTGAAATTACTTTCATCTTTTTCTGATTGAAGCCAACTTTGGCAATTGCATGCAGGTATAATGTAATGTTTGCTTTCTTTAGGACTGCTATTTCTTTGTTTTGATGTCAACACTACTAGCACTGTTGTGCTGTACACTTCGCTTTCATGAGTCAAGAGTATTATGTAGCCGTAGGTCTTGCCCACTTTTGATTATGTAACATATGCCCCTTCTGCCATTAGCAGCTAATTTCAAACATGTGCATTATGTGGGGGCTTTGAGTGCTGTCAACTCCACTGGGCAATCAAATAGATTCCTCATTAGTTAAATACAGTGAATCCCACGCAAGAGTTGGCCAATGACGCGGGTTTCTGCTCCAACTCCAACTCCCGAGCGATCAGGTGAAATATCTATGCAAAGAAAGCCACGATCAATGTAATGATTCAGGTTCTCACATTTACAGTTAAAATTACAATGAAAATAACCATGTACCTCTTCACAAGAGAAGTTGGAAATGTTCTCCTGTTGTATCCACACAATACTGGCATCTTTTTAGGAAATTTTCTTTCACGCGCATAAGTTCAGCTTCCGAGATAGTTAATTTCTCTTGTGATATTGTCTTTAAGTTCTTCTAATGTATGGGAAATTGACTTATACACTTTATTTTTCAAGTTTCCCCACATATAATACTCATATACTGTCAGAAGAACTTAATATCACATAGGCATATCAAAAAAGAAATTAACTTTGTCTCGGAAGCTGAACTTATACGCGTGAAAGAAAATTTCCTAAAAAGATGCCAGTATTGTGTGGATGCAAGAAGAGAACATTTCCGACATCTCATGTAATGAGGTACGTGGTTATTTTCATTGTAATTTTAACTGTAAATGTGAGAACCTGAATCAATACACCGATCGTGGCTTTATTGGCATAGATATTTCACTCGATCGCTCGGGAGTTGGAGCTGTGCCCGCCGCGACACAGAAACCCACGTCATTGGCCAACTCTTGCATGGGGCTCACTGTACATGGAGTAGTTCAATGGGTTAGTCAACTCATATCATTTCAACAAGTTTAAAACATGACCGAAAAGATCTAGCGAGACACTATTGGGAGCATGAGGACTGTTTGTGTGAAACCGAACTCCAGCTAATTGAAAACAACATTTTTTCCAGTAGTCACAAAATCACTTTTTACTAGTAAGCAGCTCACTTCTGACTGTCCATCTGTCTCTCTCTCTCTCTCTCTCTCAGTTATATGGGAGTAAATGAACATTTCTAGCAATATTCTATTCTCATTGTTCTGAAACCCCTGATATTTATTGTTTGATTCATTTGCAATTTATATTCATATGGAAATAGTTATTTTATGCCCTAACAGTAAGTTTTATTTTCAGCACAAATTGTATTGACTGGGGTATTCTGCCGCATGCTACGAAGAAAATGAAACAACTGTCAATTATGAGTTCAACAAGGTTCCAAGGAGATCCAGCACTCAAGCTTGATGTGAATATTGAAACTCCTGTGGAGATTGCAACTGCACTGGAAGAACCAGAAGAGGTAACATAATATTAGGCCACATGTGTAAGGTAGTAATAGTACGTTATGCAACAAGCCTATAATGGCATTTATTAAGAAATGAGTATGTTGATTACGAAACAAAAACTAAACTAAACTCCGTAGCGCTACATCCCTGAAAGGACTAGGCCTACCATCCGACCACTGTGTCATCTACCACAGGCAGATGGCAGGTTTGGGGGGGCATGTGATCAGCATGCTGACACCCAGGGCTTAATGGTGGTTTCTGTGACCGGAGCCGCTACTTCTCTATCAAGTACAGTGGTATTAATGAGAGGTGGCAGTCAGATGCGCGTGAGAGAGGTGACGCATGTAGGAGGAATCATGGGGAGGGGTAAGAATGTTGAACTGCACTTCCAGGAGAGGAGAAGCGATTGTAACAAGGTCTCTTGTTTCTTCACTGCATTATACGATCTTACCGCTCTGAAAGCAACAACACAACTAACCCATACACCCCTCCATGCAGTACGAATGTTTATTGGACTCGTCTGCATCTATTGAGCATCCATGCTTGGACTGCCACGTCTCATTAATACCACTGTAGCTCCTCAATTTGAATCACCTCAGAAAAATCTGAGGTACCGGGATTGGAACCCAGGCCAACAGATCTGTAGTCAGCGACGCTAACCACAAGACCATGATGGCGGTCGTTTATGAAACTAGTTCAGCAAATTTCATCATTTTCATATGAATGTCTTCATTACCATAATAGGCAAGTTGCATAGGACCGTTTTTGTTCAACCATATTATCTAAGTTTTGAGATTGTAGATTCAGCAAACGAACAAGTCAGCTGTTACCAAGTTCTTGCCTTATTGATTGGTGGCAGGGATGGCATTTTAATGTCAAAATTACACATTTTAAGACACATGAAATGAATTCAATTTAGCTTAACATTAAAATTAAAGTGAACAAAATTTATTTTATTTTAAATTCAGGTTAATTACTATGCACTTTGAATTGCTATTTTCACAGCTTGAAGACTGTTCCATGATCAATATTTATCAATACCATACCAATGTTATAATGGAATTCTTTATCTTAAAGGATATCATTGATACTGTTACGTCACATGTAATAAGCATGTTATAGTATGGTTGAATACAATAAATAAGTAACTTATATCCCTTTATATTATCATAATTCTGTGGCTTGGTTCTAAAAGGGCCAATATCATATAACTTGCTTTTAAGCTAACTGACTTTGAAGCCTTAATAGAAGTAACATTTTTTGCTGAGAACTTCGGACATTGGCCTCTAAGGTTTCTCTATCATGTCTATTAGTAGCACAGACACTGGCACTTTTAGTATACAAATGACATAGACTAGCCGAGCTCAATAATGCATAGATCTCATTTTTGCAAGAAATTGACTTTGACCCTTTTAGAACCAAGCCACAGAAATATCAATGAACACCGTAAGATCTCTGTATCACTTTACAACACAACTACGCATGAAGTCTTCAAATCATACTGATGATTTTCATAATTGATCCAATGAGGGGTCTTTATACTAAGAAACAAGAAACCACCTTATTCCCCCATTAATCGTAAACATAATCTCAGGATTGTTGCTGAGTAACTTACAGTTTGTTTAATCATAAAACTTATTAAAGCTTATAAGTGGAAATTATTTACCAAGGTTTGATTATAAGCATTATATACGATTGTACTAAAACTAACAGTATCTATGATACAGTTTTCCATTGGACTTTTTAAACCTTTAACAAACAGCAAATGTTCACTTATAAAACCTATACATGTATGTTATAAACTTTTTTTAAATATAATTTTGGTATTGCTTGCTGCTTATTATTTGCAGTCCATATTTAAACATGCACACATGTAAATAGTATATAAATTTTATATAGATAGAACATCAAATTTTTAAGTCTCTTTAACATGATGTTTGTAAAATCTCAATTTCCTGAGCTAAATGACCAGCTAAACCTTTTAGGATTCACTTCACAGTCTTATAACACATGTTTTTGAAGGCACATTACTTTCAAGACGTCTTTGAAATTTGTGAATACATCTTTCATACAATAAATTTCAACAAAGAAAATAAGCTGTTCAATGGAAAATTCCATTGTTACAAACACAAGGTCTACAATCTTTACAAACAATCCTGTTCCACCCCAACAGTTGACAGTTTGGCTGATGGGAAGAATACAAGCTTTCGCTGATATATAATGTACACAAACTTACTATTCCTTCCCTTTTTTTTAATTACATAGGAAGCTCTTGAAGAAGAAACGAAGACACCAAGGCAGATATCTCAGATGCTGAAGGAAGAAGATCGACTGGCAGCTACAATAGCCCTCATTAATGACGAAGCTGCTGTGGTACCTAGAGGAGCTCTTTTCAAAAGACCAGATGGATATGTAGTGGAGAACTTAGCGTTTAAAGGCTTAACTTTACCAGATGCACAAATACTAACAAATTACCAACATTTTCGGAAACCTCAGCTAAAATGGAACACCAATCTCCTCAAACAAACAGATTACAATTATTCCACTGATTTCTTGGACACCATTGACATAGATATTCCAGAAGGTATTTACTGAAAAATTACTTTGAGTTATAAGGATTATGACCTAAGGTATTTACTGAAAAATTACTTTGAGTTATAAGGATTATGACCTAAGTTACAGATTTAGAAATAAGTAAACGTTTAATAAATATTGCTGGGAATTAACTGATTGAAGTTGGTATTCTGTTATACTAAAACCAATCACATTTACATACATGCTTCATTAAGGTTTTACCTTTTTAACAGGACAAATTTGTTTCTGCAACCATTGTGGCCATCGTCAACTGATCTCGACGACTACCGACAAATGCCAGTAGTCGAGATCAGCTGACGATGCCCACAATGGTGGTAGAAACAAATTTGTCCTGTTAAAAAGGTAAAACCTTAGTGAAGCATGTTATGTAAATGGTTTAAGTAAACATTTATTCGTTTTACTATTACATTCGTATGCCATGTTTGATATTAGCCAATATTGTTTAGCAATTCCTCGGATATAGACCAACCATGATCGTTTTATCTTATAAAATGCTTGCTATTAAAACGAGGATGTGATTTTACCTGATAAAACATCAGCTCGTCACTGGAACTCTAGGTATCAAATAGGCAGTGACTAATACGTCACATGCTGCCAGTGAACACAATAAAACACATTATTTTATACAGCATAACTCGTTTGGAAATTGAAATAATAGAAATGTACATTGATTAAGAACACAATTTCGATTCGGTGCAAGCCAGTTCATATGCGTTTATTCTGGTCTGCTGTTAGCTTATCTGAATGAAGTTAACTATGTCTTATATGCACCATTGGTAGCTCTGATTACATCATGGTAGCTCGAATTGATTCATGGATGGTTGAGTCACAGTATGCCGTGATCTCACAACTGTTAGTTTTGTTTTTATACAACAAAGCATGAAAGTAATTATTATTTATGTAATCAGTTACATTTTATTCATGGAATAGTCTTAATAAATCCAACTCGAGCTGCATCAGATAAATTTGCTCCTTCTGCGCAGTCGCGAATCTATAGATAAACTTGTCAACTCTCGTGGGATTACCTATGATAAAACAATAGGTTGAAGTGGACAAATATTTTTCTGCCTTTTTTGTATAATCTTGTCACTAAAAATAAACCTACATTTTACCACTTCACAAAGGCAATTAATCTTGTTTTTTCAGGTAATACCTGGAGCATCCATGTTGAATTAGGAGGGAAAGTTATAATTCTTCGAAATTCATACTGGCCTGGAATGACATTTTATCATCTAATCCGTTCACAGTACTATGGCTTTATGTATGTTGGTACAGGGAAGAAGAACATGGATGTACCATTTATGGTTTAGTTTATGCTGTAATAAAAAACTGTTTTCAGTGATTCTAGGAGTTATATAGAAGGTGGGATATGTATTTGTTTAATGTGCAATATGCGATTTCTGTAACTTTGCATTCACACAATTCATAGAAAAATGTTTTATTTACGGTTTCATGTGTAAAACACTTTTACAGTCACTTTCAATTCTCTTTCTCATTACTTGTAATAATTAAAAAGTATAATTCACATCAAAGTATTATTGCTTACATTGCTAAAATAGTGAGAAAGTGAAATTAAACCATTAAATATTTAATGAAGGTTTCACTTCTAGTCAACATGTTACAATTATTAAAATTGCTCATAATAAATATTACCACAGATTAACCAAATCAAGTCACCATATTGAAATGTGTCAGGTGAAACACAGATATTGAAATCTTGTCAAATGACATATTAATGACAAAAATATGGTGGCTGCAGATCAACTCGTTGTCTTTTTCGTTCTTCCATCCCAGAAAAGAACTCTCTGATGTCTTCTTCTCGGACAACTTTCTTGTTCTCAGCAAACTTCTGCAAATACTCCTTCAACTGCATCTTCATATTATTGTACTCTGAAAAGGAATATATATAGATATATATATATCTTTTTTTTGTAAATGAAACTTTTAGTTGATTGGATTAATTGCTAGATGTCCATAAAAGCGGTTTTAGTTTTAGGGAAAATATGTTTTAAAATTTCAATATTTCAGTGCTATTATTAATTTGGCAGTGTGTTATTTCAAAAAATGTTATACACACACACACACACACACACACATACACACACATACATACACACGAGATGTAATCAAAAAGTTTTTGGAATGCCCTCAGAACGAATTTGTCACTAAGCTGTCTTTTATTCTTTCGTTGTGTTTAAAATGAGGGGTTGCACCATCTGCTTCGACATTCCAGTGCAGCGATATAGCCTCTGAAGTGTAGGCGTGTTTTATACCTGCGGTGATTTTCATTCGTAACAATAAAGTGGGATTACGAGGAACAACGAACATGCATCAAAATTTGCTTTAACCTAAAAAAAAAAAGTGCTACAGAAATATATTAAATGCTTAAAACTGCTTATGGGGAAGATGCCATGGGCAAATCTCAAGCATTTCAATGGTTTTCAAAATTTAAAAATGGTGTGACGTCAGTTCAAGATACAGGTGATCTGCATGTTAGGACGACCATCTTCAAGCATAACAAATGAAAATGTTGCTTGAGTGAGGGAAATTGTTTTAAATGATAGGCGTGTTACAATACGGCCAATTTGTGAGGAACTAGGACTTTCATTTGGAAGTGTGCAAAGCATTTTGAAAGATGACTTTAGCATGATAAGAATTGCTGCTAAGTTCGTGCCTCGCCTCCTTTCAAATGACCAAAAGGAAGGATGTGTGACTGCTTGTACAGATCTTAAAGAACAACTTCAAAATGATCCACAATTTATGGTAAAGATTATTACAAGTGATGAAACATAGATTTATGGATACTATTCTAAAATGAAGCAAGAATCTTCAAAATGGAAGAGTCCTGCATCTCCACGTCCAAAAAAAGTCAGACTGGTTCGGTTCAATGTGAAGTCAATGATGACTGTTCTTTTCGACATTAAAGGCATTGTTCACAAAGAATTTGTTCCACAGAATGCAACAGTAAATCAAGTGTTTTACAAACAAGTGCTACAAAGATTGAGAGTGTGTGATGCAAACAGCCTAAGAAATAGAGGACTGGTGACTGGTTCCTGCATCATGATAATGTGCCCACACACAGAACCATTTCTGTCTGCCATTATTTGGCAAAAAGATAAGATGTCTGCAATTCCACACCATGCTTATTCTCCCGATTTGGCTCCAGCAGACATTTTTCTGTTGCCACAACTTAAAATACAGCTTCGAGGGCATCAATTTGAGGATATTGCTGTCATCCAGAGAGAATCGCAGGTGGCTTTGGAGGTGTTCCAAGAAAAAGACTTCCAGCAATGGCAACAGTGCTGGGACAGGTGCATTAATTCCCAAGGAGACTACTTCGAGGGTGACAGTGCGGAAAAAAAAAAATTGTGTGTGTGTATATATATATATATATAATTATATAATGAGAGTTTTATAATTCATGAGTTAACATTATTACACACTACTGTTGTCATTCTCAGTTTAATTTAAACTTGAATTTAACTTTATTGTAGGAAATATTAATATTAGGTTTTTGTAAGTTCATAATGGGTCGTATGAATAAAAGTGAGCAATTTCTCCAGAGAAGTCTCTTTTGAGTAAAAAGGAATTTACTCAACCTAAGAGCAATTTCTCCATTTGGTATCATTAAAAGTTGCCTGTGACGGCTGACTAATTACTCCTCGATGGGAGTAATTACCTCCCCTCACCACCAGTTCTTTTCACAGCTAAACATGACTAAGATAAACAAACAAAGAAGCTCTTCATTCATCAACACACATCACATGCACAAAATAAATGTGTTATGCTAGGTCATACGTTTTCAAACACATCCCTGCCCTTCAGGAAAAGTAACTATTACTATTTCTAATTAATTCAAGGTTGTCTAAATACCAGCATTTAAGTTATAACGCAATTTTAAATGCATTTTACAATCTTGTTTTTCTATATAATATTAAATAATTTTTAAAGATAATCAAGTTGTAGGCCTACTGGAGAAGTCCATCCCACCTAAATTTAGATGGAGAACAAAAACTGCACATCATAACTGACGGAACTTTTGCTATTGTTATTCTTCTTTTGCTTTGAAAAATAGGAAATTGTTTGACTTGCTTAAAACTCTTTTTAGTTGTTAAACTTGCATTACTTAGTCTGTACACTTATTATAAAATTTATCTTGTGGGGAAATACTATTTCGGCGAATACCATGAGCCCAAGGCCGTGCGTAATGGGTGGGGCCGCAGCCCCCTCTGGAAATTTTCTTTATACATAAATCTGTAAACTAAATTATTATAACTATTACAACTAATATGAAGTGAGGCTTAGGTTTCCACATACTATCATATGAGTTGTTTGGACAAATTCAAGAAAAACGAGTGGTAACAGCTGACTTCTCAGATATGAATCAGGAAATTGATATGAACATTTAGGAATAATTAATCCCACTAAACTTGAAATCATTTCCTGTCAAGCAATTTATTGCAATGAAGGTAAAGCAATGGATGTAGTCTGACCCATTTTATGTGAATAGTAGGTCAATCTGTGAAATTGTAAGGGGTAGATAATATATTAAATTTTTACTGTGTATCCATACTCATGGGCCAACTACATTAAATCAAGGATTTGGATGATGATGATGATGATTATGTGGATAATAATAATAATAATTATTATTATTATTATTATTATTGTTATTATTATAGTAGCATAGTGTTGGTGGGGGTGGTAATAATTTCTTCATTCCCCCCCCTTGACAAAATTTCTGCGGACGTCCATGCATGAACTGAAAAGCTATTGCATCGCCCAGAAAATATGCATGTGTTCGATTTTCATCGTTAATTTATACACATCAGAATTTTCCAAATGCGCAAATCATGTACTGAACCTGGCCAAGTAGTGTCGATACTAGTGAATAGTTCTTTAGAATTACAAATAGCTTGTACATTGCTGGCCACCACTTTTCGGTTAAAATACCTAGGTCCCACAAGCTTAAAGTACACAAGAGCGAAAAGTAGAGCAATAGAACACAAGCGCCGAAAAGTTGTTGGGACTGGAGTATGGCCTATGGTTGAGGCTCCGGGGGCGGTGGAGGGGGAAAAAAAGTCGTATGCATGAATGCTAGGCTTCTATATGGATAGGTACATGAGTACAATAAATAGATCCTATTGCAGCAAAAAAAGTAGTCTATATCGTTGCTGCTATTCAGCTTTTGCAGATTCAGATTAATGGAGATTTTTAGGAAATTATGTGCTTTTCTTATTACTGCATCAATAACACAATAAATTATCAGAAGTACTGCACTTTCACACAGACATCTTCTACTACTACAGTCAGAATTACTGGATCGTCTATGCATTGTAAGAAAATTCACATCGTTTCTTCCTCTCTTATTTCACTAATTTCCAGACCCAGAAAGTTTTGTTGTAGCCATCTGACATTTTCTTCCCAAAATGTGCGTAGACATTTGTAATTAGGGTTCGGATGTTTATGAACTGTCATATTTTTATTCTGACCTCCATTCTCGCCGCAAACACAAATTAAACATGAATTGCACATTTGTTATCCTAATAGGACCATTTTCATTTTGCATGTAGTGTCATATTTTTGTCATTTTCATGGTCTTGGTCATATTTGTAATTTAACGTCATATTGCAGTTATAAACGCGGTAGAAGAGCACAGTTATGCAGTATGCGCACTCAATTGTCGACTTAAATTTTTTCCAGAAAAGAATAAAATATTTTGGTTTAACTGTAACTGAAATGTGAAGGGACAACAACATGTAATAGAACAAATACCTCTTCCTCCTTGTAGTTAAAAACTTCTAATATACATATTTTAAAAATATTAACAGTTCACATTTGCAGTGGCATCTAGAAACACTAACAGATTAGAAGTTTTTACAAGCAAAACTGTAAATCACCTGTAAAATTGTTAAAAAGTGATTATCTGATTGAATTAATGTGATATAATAATTTAGTGTCATTAAACGTTTAAATGTGGAACATTTATTTTTAGAAAATATGTTCCTTTATGAGGTCATATTTAGGATTTTTGGGTCATATTTAGTCACTTTTAAGGTCATATTTGCAGTCATATTTTCCATTTTTTTTTTTCATAAACATCGGAACCCAATTTATAATCAATCACCGATGAGTTTCTGCAAGTTTTTTTACATCTAAACTATCAAATACGTTGCCATTGCAGTAAACTAGTGTTGCTCAGTTTATTTGAAGTCACCTATTGAGGTTACTCCAACATTTGTGAGCAATTTCTCCAACCTGTGAGTAAAAAGTAATTTTTAATGATACCAAAGTGAGCAAATTGCGCAACGCTGAATGTTGTTGATCAAATTCTCTTAGCCAGAGAAATTGCTCTTAAGATGAGTCAATTTTAATGATACGGATGAGAGAATTTTCTCTTTACTCGGAGTAAAAAGTAATTTCTCATCTTTATTCATACGACCCAATGAATGATCAGAGTGACCAAGGTTTTACCAGGAGTACCCATTATGAGAGTTTTGTCCTGAGAAATTCTGTCAGGAATCGTTTTTTCTGCAATTAATACATATATATTATACATTTGGTGCCGATGCTTTGTTTTTCCTTTTTGCTATCAGGAATCAACACAACTTGCAACAAGAATGTCAACTGCCTACCACAGATACTCGAATGCAGGCATAGAAACTTTTTGCAATGATTTGTTACTGCCATGGATTAAGTTGGCACCTGGCCAAAAGTAGTATCGTTTCTGTCAGTTCGTGCTATTATTGTCTAATACTGACTTGTGCTGGCCATTTTTTCTTACTAGTTCTTTAGTTTCATTGCTTACTACTAGCTGTTAGTTTTTAATTTTTTTTTTTTTTTTTCAATTTGCAGTTAAGATGCTTGAAAGAAATGTACATAAGAGAAACTGAGGAAATAAAAATCAAGATCTCTTAAAGCAAATTCATAATTCTGAAAACTAAAGTAAGAAAGAAAAGAAAAAAAAAAGAAGAAAAAAAAAGAAAGAAAGAAAAGAAAAAAAGAAAGAAAGAGAAAGAAAAAAATAATAATCTTACGCTGAGTGATTAAAATCCATATTTATCTCCAAGGCCTTTCTTATTTTTCTAAATGTACACAATGAAAAAATTAGAATACTGTATTAAACAAACATTACTTAAAACTGAAATGTTGTTGTGGATTTAATGAATTATTACATTCAAATCAATTTATTTCTAATTTTTCAACTTAAAAAACAAGTATCATTGGCAAAGAGCTTAGAATTTATGGATCAGACTATATTAGTGACAAGAGTCGCTTGGTGGTTGGTCTTAAACTTCTTTCTCTTTGACTTTCACTGCTGTTTGTTTTGGAGTGAAAAATTGTTGAGAAATATTCTTGTATGCCATTACGGCAATTGCAATCATTTGCTGGCAACGTTATGAGGAAATCATAGATCAATTAGTCCAAATAAAACAACTTTTGCAAATTTGTCTAAAACCTGGGGTCATGTTTAATTTTTGCATTATTATATGAATTTGGGTTATTTCACAATTCAGAAGTGCTGTTTTTGGGCTTACCGTATTTCATTGTGTAATCATCGCTACTGCATAATCATTGCACCTTAATTTTTCACTCCAAAAAGGGTGTAAAAAAATTTAATCGCATCATCGTCGCAGGGATATTCTGACATTTCTCTCTTTCACGATGATTTGGAAATTTACAACTGACACGCCTCCATTGCAATCTAGAGCACTGTTATCTTCCACCCAATGCATTCATGGTTAAGGAATGTGTTGACTGCTAGCTTCACACAATAGAAAGGGATAGGGGTGACAATTCACATGGAATTGCGGTAACGCCATCAGGTCAGATTCAGTACACTACAGTTGCTTGTAGTAACTGTAAAAAATGGGAAGATATAAGAATTATACCGTGAGTTTTAAGTTGTAAATAATAGCATTTGCAGAAGAAAATGGAAACAGAGCTGCAGAGAGTGAGTTTTCAGTGAATGGAAAACTTGTACGAGACTGGAGCAAAATAGAAGATCATTCACAATGAGCACCACACCGCATTGGGACTCATTAATGTGTAATTTAAAGTTGGAATCATATCTCTCATGAAAAAATCATTGTAAAGAACTTCAAGAAAACGGGGATTTCCAACAGACAGCACGAGGTGTGGAAGGCATGGTTCCAATCTCAAGATAGTGATGCAACTGGAGGGGAAGACACTGCATTAAAAATGCGTGATATAGGTTCTGCTGTGAATCATTGGACAAAGAATAAAAAACATTGTTGTGGAAATAAGTAGTTAGTGTTTCAAGACATTACGCCCAATAAATTTTCACAATCGTCATATTTACAGGTAAACACAATAATACAAAGTAACCCGAACTTTTTTCAGATTGATGAACCTTCCACGAACTGATATGACGATTGACGTAATTTCATTGTACATGCTATTTAATAATTCTGTAACTGTAATTAATAAAGTGCTGTGGTAGTTTAATAATAGGGTCATTCCACCTCAATTCATCCAGGGCATGTAACCCTCCGGTCTCAGATTTTGATGAAAATTTGTAGTGTGGTTCCCATATGCATGAGAAACAAAGATCTGAATTTTTAGCTTCCTGTCTGTTATAGATTCGGAGATACACTTCTTTGAAAATATCATGTTTTAGGAAGAATAGAGTCGGGACAGGAGTAGGTTTTGTGTGCAGACTGTTACATTTTTTGCTTGTACCATGCCTGTGAATGTTAGCAGAACCATAACACATGATCATTCCAATGCAAAAATGACTGCTGAGTTCAAATCTGGTGTCAGAATTTGTCTAACACTTACAGAAATGTTGTTATGGGCATGTAAAATTAAAAATTGAAACTATAAAAAGGCAATCGCGCCTCCTCATAAAAACCATGATATCTCAAAAAGTAAACTAGATACAGCTGAATGCTTTGCACCATTGGAACGAGCAGGAAATTTCCATCTAGATCAAATAAAAAAACTTGTGGGACTTTGTTAGGGGATTTTTTTTTCTGCACATAAGTCAAAATAGAATATTTGAGTATGGATTACATACATATGTTGAACAGAGTTTCCAGATAATTATGGAGCTACAGTCTTACAAGCCAAAGTAATTCAGTGTTATAATCAGTTCTTACCATTAAGTGCACAGAAATCCATTACCACAATTATAAAATTTTTACACGGTAAGTTAAACATAATATTTTTGGAGCAGACCTGATACATGACATTATATTAATTTGTTAACAGCTCAGTACCCAAATTATTAAGTGTGCTGCCAATCCAAATACATGAATGTTGCAAAATTCCATACACAAACTGCTATGGATTGTAGAGGAGACCAAACAAACTTTTTTGTTAAATAACCATAGGTCGGAAACCAATAGGTATGTCAGTAGTCACCTTCGAAGACAGACATCGTTGAGCAGAAACAAACATCCCTGTGCATGACAAACACATGACATGTTGCAGATTGTACACAGTATAGGTAGCTGTTTGCTTTTATTCATTCTGCTTGTTCTTAGGCATTGAGTAAGGACGATGGAAGATTACAGTTTTGTTGAACTCTCGAATATCCACCTAGTTTATGGTGCAGGCAATGGCAATTCCACAGCTGCACAATGTCTCTATGCTGAGCGATATCCTGGTCAGCGTTTAAAAAATCCTCGCACATTTGTTTCTGTTTCAAGTTCGAGGGCATCTACGTGACACATTTGGTGAAAATTGGATTGGTCGGGGTGTACCCATTGCATGGCCTGCTCGTTCTCCTGACCTTACCCCACTTAACATTTAAAGAGTTTAGTGTATGAAACACCAGCTGTGTCAGAGGAGGATCTTGTTGCACGGATTCTTGTAGCTGCCAACCAATTACAACATACCCCTGGAGTATTCCACCATATGAGAGAAGCAGTATTGTGTCGTTGCAGATCGTGCAGGAAAAATGGAACAATTGCAAAGACTTCTATGTAACAAATTCCTTCCCGGCCCTCAGTTGGAACATCAGTGTAGCATCCCCAGTTTGTACTACTAAATGTGATGTGTAGGCCTACTACTTCATGAAGACGAAGTAGCCTAACTCTTATAGAGTAACAAATCATTATAAATCAGTGCAACAATCTGTTAGCTCCAATTTAAATTGTCCTTACAAATGTAATAGGCATGTTATTATATCTATTAATTGTGAATATTTACTTATCACCACTCATAAATATCTTTTATAATCAATACTTGATGTATAGCACATCTATAGGCCTAAATAAAATGACATCTGTGGTCTATTTTTATATTTGGATTGGCATTACACTTAATAATTTGGGTATCGAGCTGTTAATAAATTAATGTAATGTAACAGGTCTGCTGCAAAAATATTATGTTTAACTTACCGTGTAAAAGTGTTATAATTGTGGTAATGGATTTCTGTGCACTTAATGGTAAGAACTGATTATAGCACTGAATTACTTTGGCTTGTAAGACTGTAGCTCCATAATTATCTGGAAACTCTGTTCAACATATGTATGTAATCCATACTCAAATATTCTATTTTTACATATGTGCAGAAAAAAAATTCACCTAACAAAGTCCCACAAGTTTTTTTATTTGATCTAGATGGAAATTTCCTGCTCATTCCAATGGTGCAAAGCATTCAGCTGTATCTAGTTTACTTTTTGAGATATCATGGTTTTTATGAGGAGGCGCGATTGCCTTTTTATAGTTTCAATTTTTAAGTTTACATGCCCATAACAACATTTCTGTAAGTGTTAGACAAATTCTGACACCAGATTTGAACTCAGCAGTCATTTTTGCATTGGAATGATCATGTGTTATGGTTCTGCTAACATTCACAGGCATGGTACAAGCAAAAAATGTAACAGTCTGCACACAAAACCTACTCCTGTCCTGACTCTATTCTTCCTAAAACACGATGTTTTCAAAGAAGTGTATCTCCGAATCTATAACAGACAGGAAGCTAAAAATTCAGATCTTTGTTTCTCATGCATATGGGAACCACGCTACAAATTTTCATCAAAATCTGAGACCGGAGGGTTACATTTCACTTTTTTTCTGGATGAATTGAGGTGGAATGACCCAATACTTTTTTATTTCATTGTAAGGTGTCCACTGTAGGCCTATACATGTTAAGTTCCAGCCTTTCCTTGCATAATGGTCGCACTGTGTTTTCACACAGGGGGGAAAAAAGGCCTAAAATGCAATGATTATGCGGTGAAATACAGTACAGGAGGCAGAAAAATTAAATTAATTTCAAGGATCCCTATTAATATTCTAATACTATAATTTTGAAGGGTACAAAATGGATATTCTTTGTTGCAAATGGATTTCCAAAGGAATGTAAAAGAAAACAGCAATGAATTTAGAGCTGTGAGAAGAGAAAAAGTTGCCTTAATTGATTGCCAGTAAGAAAATCTCATATTTCCTCTGAATTATGCAGACACAAGAAAACAACTCAACAAATAGTTTAAATAAAGAAAGATGTTTCAAAATCTGAGTTTTGATCAAAATCTATAGTGATTCAGTATTTTGAAAATAACTTCAAATGTCACATTTAAAATACAAAATAAAAGCCTTGATTACACTAGAAGGGAAAAAAGTTATTGAACACCAACCTTCAATGGCTTCAACCTGTTGTATTCTATCGAGGGAAGAAAGTGCCTTGAGTCCTTGTTCATAGCGAGACGAGGGCTGTCCATTTTCACCACTAGCTTTTCCTTGTTCCTCATAAGCTTGCACTGTGTCTTGCTCATCCAGAAGGAATTGTATACCATGGGATTTATATAGAGCCTATGAACAAAACAAAACATAAACTTCCTTTAAATATTTAGAATAGGGTAAATTTTAGTCAATTAGCTTAAAAACTGTTCTAATACAGATTAGCACTAGAAATAAGAAAAGTCTGTTGGAAGTATCAAATTATTATCTTTCCTTCCTGACCAATCACAGCTCTTACTTTTATTTTATCTAATCAACAACAAACACCTATGATCAATCTAATTAACAAACCAATTCCCTTCATCGATTTATATAATAGTCTAAGGGGCTGTACGACGACCACCTCATATCATATTTATCTGCCAGATAGAGAACCTATCTGGAAGTTGGCCAAGAATTGTGTCCTATGATCTCCTGACAAAATCTGTCTGGGAAGTCATCTCCCAGCTAAGCTAGCAGGAGGATGGAGTGGCTGACAAATTACCAACTGCTAGTTAGGGAAGCTTGGATGAAACAAGATGGCAGCACTCCGAAGCTTCCTGGCCACTTGAATTTCAGAACTGATACTGGAAGATTTAATTTACACAAAAATATCATTTTAGGCTCACATATGAATGAAATAGAATTGCACAAATCGATTAATGCACTTAAAATGATATGACCTTAACATCTTCCAGTTAAGATATCTGGAAGTCACGTATTGGGAGGAAGTTGTTGGCAGGTAATATTGGCCCTAATTGTTGAACTTGCCGACTTTCCTACTGCCCCCCCCCCCCACACAACCTATCCTTTCTTTGTCTTTTCTACACAGAACCATACAGACCTTCTCCTAACTATCTCACTTCTCTCAGAAGATGGTAGCAGAATAAGCCACTGAAAGTTTGGAAACAGTCCTCTTACTCAGCCAGTTGGAAGCCCAAGAAACTATTAACTACCTACACCTTTGCATGTTCAATTTGTAGGCAAGGTCTTGTCTAATATTTTCTCTGTTTTCTCCTTTTTCTTGCTAATATGCAAGTTGTCTTTCATCCATTTTGTAAGCAACTGAAATACTTCCAAATCTTAAATAAGAAACAAAAACATTTTCTTCATTATTGAATAAAATGGAACAGTTTTTAATTTAAAATTATGTGCAACTGTTTTCTATTGCTGATGTGTTTATGGTATCTGTTAATTTCAACTGATATTAATTTTAATGAATATTATACAGGATGAAATAATAGGGATGATTCATGATAAGTAAATACCCAAATCGCCATTTAGCTTTACGACAGGCGAAACCATGAAAACTCAAATCAAATTGGCCGGCCATGGGTTTTGAACTTGAGACTCCCGTGAATCTGGGTCCAACTTCCCTTGGTGCAATAAGTTTTATGAAGTACTGAACTGCAAGAAAAATTTGAAAGTGTAGAACATGGGCTGAGCCCATAAAAAACAAAATTTACTAACATAGCTAAGCAATGTTCTGTTAAGCTTTGTTAAGCAATGTTTACAATTCAAAATGCCATGAAAATCTTGTTGCTGATAACAGAAAATTAGAAATTTTTATTGAAGGTAAGGTAAGTACATTATTCTTGCATTCAGCTTTCACATAATAAATTATTATTGCTACTAAACAAAAGTGGAAAGTTATATTTTTATAATTTACCTGACACGAGTCACAACGGCACAACAGCTTCCTCCAGCCATCAGCAAAAAATAGAGCTCCATGTTCCTCAAATTTTATATCTTTCAGGAAGCAACCTATGCAAAATAAATTAATCTAAGAAATTTTCATTGAACACATTTTACACATACGTTGTCATAGTAAACATGGAAATTGCTACCAAAGTTAGATCTCGTGCCATAGCAGTCACTCACGTCTACTGTGCGTAACTTGATTAAGTTAGCTGCTTACATATGCCACATGTCCATGTGTTTTCAAGTACCATGTAAATGACATACAATAATAGCCTGAGACAAAGAAAAAAAGTAGTGGCAGTGAATAGTGTAAATATCTGATTAGTCCAGTCAATGAATTCTCAAAAAGAGGTGTAGAGGGAAATGGAAGGAACACAATTTTTTACTTTGGGACTTTGTTTGGACTAGTTAGGATGTAAACATACTAAAAGTCCTCACTCCTAGGAGGTGAGCGGGGGGCCCTTAGAAGATCCCTTTTTTCGGGTTTTCGCTTATATCTTGGAAACTATGGGTCCTAGCGATAATACCACTCTATACAAAATTAAAACTGACAAAATGATCCACAAGATTTATTCTGGTAATTTTTTCGTTATCTCTCCTAATTTCCGAGATATCCACACTCAAAGTTAGCTTATTTTGAAAAAAATAAAATTGCCTCGTGTTTTTTGCCATATTTCATTAGCTAACTCTTTGGCCCTTTGTCTAACGAAAAAGTCATAAGAAAGAAAGTTGTAGAGGATTAAATTTCCTTCAAGAATCTACGATATTTTGCGTTTTATCTATAACCGTTCATAAGTTAAAGCAATTTTAACTTTATGTGTAAATTCCGGGATTTTGCAGAAAAACTTAACTTTCGTATTTTCCGTTATTCCACTGCTCCAACTCTATATAAAAGCCAATATATACATATTTATAAGTATAAATAGTATGCACTATATATAAGTCGTACATAAAGGAATTAATATGCATATATGAATTTTATAATAAATTTTCAAATAACATATATGCCTATGCATAGTCCAGTCAATGAATGAATGGAGGGAAATGGAACACAATTTTTTACTTGGAGACTTTGTTTGAACTAGTTAGAAGTTAAACATACTAAAAACCCTTGGAAACCATTTTGTTGTGCTGTGCTAATGATTGTCTTGTATTCCCTCATATATATATATATGTGGTTTCCAAAAAGAACTGGTGGATAAAAAAGTGAGAAAATATCAAATACAAAAACAGATCAAGGCTACAACTACACTGAAACCAGAAAAAGAACATAAAAATGTATATAAGAGAATCACTTACCACCCAATAGCAAATAATAAGTTCCAGAGGATATTCAAAAACCATAACATCACCATAGCACCAATTAATAGATTTAGTTTGGGAAATATGTTAATGTCCACTAATATTGACAAATCACAACCCCTCAAAAAATCAGGCATTTATCAGTTTAATTGTAAAGATTGTTCCCAGAAGTACATAGGCAAAACTAAAAGAAAAATAGAAACTAGGATGAAAGAACACCATCAACACATCAAATATGCCCAACTAGAAAAATCCGCGGTAGCAGCCCATGTATGGAACATGGACCATGAAATTGAGCATGAACCTAAATTGGTTAAGTCTGTCAGTGGACATAAGGAATTGACAGTATGGGAGAAGATCTTCATCCAGAGGAATGCAGACCAACTAATGAACTTCGACATTCCCTTTGAAGATGACCTGATCAAGAAGTTCGTAGGATGTCCACCAGAGGGAAAACAGACGATGCCAACAGTTGGAGTTTGTTGACAATGGGATAAAGACAGAATCCCGAAACATGTCCAGGTCAGTGGTAAAATCAAGTGAAGTAAGTGTATAATACCTCCACTCATGAGTTCTACATATACATTGTTAATTTCAGTGCATTGTATAAATTTATTTTTATTATGTCTTTTCTTAAAATTCACATATTCGCATATTTTCTTTCCCTTTGCATTAATTGGAAAATCTATTTAAATTTGTGATTTTTCTGCAAAAGTCCTCTTTAGCCCCTAGTTTTTCAGCAAAAGTCCTCCTTAGTCCCTTTTGGGCTCTTCAGTCTCATTTAGGTTCTATAAGATTCATATATTTGGAAGCAAGGGGCATGAAATGGAAAAATACATTAAAATGTTCTAATTAGGAAGCTGGGAAAAAAATAGGTTAAAACCTTCAAATCTGGGCCCTAGTCATGACATTTACTAAAACACTGTTCTACATCGAAGTGAAGATTTTTTTTATACAATTTTCTGTAAAATAATATTCAAACTTGGAATGACTCAACGATGATAAACTTATACTGCATGATTGTCTACAACAGTGTTTTGTTTGTTGCATTTGAGTAATAATTATTCTTGGTACGGTACCTTTTTTGTCTCCTATATCATTGTCCTTTGTTTCTTCTGGTTTGATCTTGTCCTTTACATCTTCACTTTTACAATCAGTATCATCTTTGGTGCTGTTACAGATATCTACGTTAATACTGTCATTAGCATTCTCCTTCTTAACAGGAGTCATTTTATACTGTGACAAGAAGATATGTTTCTCCATGCATGTTCCACAGATCATCTCTCCATAATCAGGAGCAACTGCACTTCCCAAATGCTGTAAGATAAATATCTAATTACTAATATAATTTAACCACAATTACCGTATTTTTCTGACCATAAGATGCACTTTTTTACATTGAAAACAGTCTTGAAAGTTGGATGCGTCTAATGGTCCAAAGTAAATTTAAAAAACTAAAATTACAGTAAATATTGCCTCTAATACCATAATCATAAGGAAGGCGTTGTAAGAATAAGTTAGTTGCAAATTTTGGCACAGGCTGTACATCAGTGCACTTATCACAGTTGGTAATGTGAGGGTAGCGAGAAGCCAGGTATACAAGGTGAAAAGATAGGAATGTTGGGTTCTTTCATACAAAACGAGTTGTCTCTTTGGGGTGGTCTAAATGAAGGCAATGACTTCTAAACAGCCTGACATTGAGCATGAAAGCGATTTGCACTGAATTCATTGTAGAAAGTCATGATTTGTGTATGCAATGAAGTATATTATTCCCTTTAAAAATTTTCATTTAGAATTATATTAATTTTTTCCTTAATTTTCCATCCTAAAACCAATGTGCTTCTTATGGTCCGGAACATTTTATAGTCCAAAAAATACGGTAGGCTATGTCCTTTCTAACAATATAGTGTATCCAAAGGTAGTTCATCCTTGCCCCTAAAAAAACATAAACTAGACATAATCTATCCACAAATCATAGTTTGATGTAGCCCAACTTTTAAAAACTCTATAGCCATTATCAATACAATATAGAATAATACAGGATACTTTGCGATACATCGAGACACAATATTGTGAGCACCATCTAGTGGAGGAACCTGGTACTAATGAATACAGATGCAGCAATTCAGTATCTGGATACAAAGATGTAAACCGATCTCTATTAGAGGAGCCGGAATGGCCAACCTTGGCCAGTGTTGTGTGAATGCAAGAGGAGGACATTTCCAACATCTCTTGTGATGAGGTAAGTGGATATTTTCATTGTTATTCAAACTGTAAATGTGAGAACCTGAACCATTACACTGTCAGCAGCTTTATTTGCATAGATATTTCACCTGATCGCTCGGGAGTTAGAGCAGAGGCTGCCATGACACAGAAACCCGCATGATTGGCCAACTCTTGCGTGGCACTCACTGTAGTTAAAATACACCTTAGTAAAAAACCAAACAATAAAAGTGTATTCGGTGCTAGTGGCTATCTTGACACTGTAAAATGTTTGTGTGTAAAATATTGTTTCTATTATTTATTATTATTTAAGAGAACCAGCATTATATATCTTATTTACAGTATAGTAGTGTATTCATATAGGCCTATGTCCATTATTTCATGCACAAAAGTCTTCATAAAATCATATATGACAGCTTCAGCAATAAAAACAGTAGATACATATTGGTGCCGTATAACAGTAATTTTCACTGATGATTGTTGCAGCCTATAATTAAATTGTATTGGAAGTAACACAGTGAAGTTACATAACATAATAATTATATACGAGTTGAACTTTTACGCTAGACTTCACTTCTGGTATAGTTTTACCTGTACATGTTTCGGCGCCTTTGCAACCATTTTCAACAGTCGTACTTCAACTGCCGTGCTACCCTCTCGTGGCCGTGGAATAAATCTCGAGATGAGGTCGTCATTGGTTGGGATGTCGAAGTTCATCAGCCGGTCCCCCCTCTTGTGTATGAAAATTCTTTCCCAAATAGAAAGCTCCCTATGGCCTCGGACACATTTTAATAATTCTGGTTCTCTGATAATTTCATGTCCATCGTTCCAAAAGTGTGCGGCTACTGCTGATTTGTCTGTATTTCCAAATTTTGTGTGTCTTAGGTGTTCTTTAGTTCTAACTTCCAGTTTCCTTTTGGTTTTTCCCACATAAACTTTATCACAATCGTTACAATTAAACTGGTATATCCCCGACTTTTTACTATGATGTGGATTCTCCAAATTTGTAGATTTCAACAAGTTTCTTAGGGAATATCTGTTCACAGGTGCTGTGGTGATGCCATATTTTTTTTAACACTTTTCTGAATTTATTGTCGGCTCAAGGGTGGAAAGTAATCTTCTTGTATTTCCGGTTCTCTTCTATAGGTTTCAGGGTGGTGATGTCTCTGGTTAATTTTTGTTTCCTGCACTTTTTTATTTTCTTCTCGATAAGCTCTCTACTAAACCCATTGTGTTCTGCCGTGGAGATGATTGTGTTGTATTCCAGGTCATATTCTGATTTGCTGAGGGGAATGTTTGTCAGTCTATGTGTGAGAGAATTGAAAACAGCCTGTTTATGTGATATCGGATTGAAACTATTGGCTTTGATGTATGAATCAGTGTGTGTAGCCTTTCTGTATATGCCAAATTCAAGTTTGTTTTCTTGTTTAATGATCTTGATGTCCAGGAATGGTAAAAAGTTTTCTGTTTGTTCTTCCAATGTAAACTTAAGGGAACTGTCTTGCATATTAAGTAACTTAAGGGCATCTTGTGTCAACTTTTTGGGGGTTATAGCAAAAACATCATCCACATACCTGTACCATGTTTTGAATATGTAGGGGAAGCCAGTAGTTATTTTTATTTCCAAGTGACTCATGTACAGGTCAGCTAGAAATGGGGATAGTGGGTTTCCCATGGCTAGGCCTGAGCTCTGTTGAAAGAATTTGCCATTAAACGAAAAATAGGTTTGGTCTATGCACAGAGATGTCAGATCTATGTACTCCTGTATACCTGTGTCCTTTAATCCAATAGATTTGAGCCATTTTCTGAGGTAATCAATTAGGTTACTTTTTTCAATACTCGGAAATAACGCCACTACATCAAAAGAAACTAAATTATCTTCTTTGGAAAGTTCCGTGTCCCTTATGTTTTGAATCAATTCTAAGGAGTTTTTAATGCTTCTGCTCTCAAATTTTGGAAAATTGTGGAATCTTTCATTTAGCCATTTTGCCAAATAGTAAGTGGGTGCATCTATGTTGTTTATGATAGGTCTCATCTTATTGCCTTCCTTGTGAATTTTTGGTAAACCGTGTATTTTCGGAAGTACTGGGTTGGACGGTATGATGCTCCGTTTCTCTGTTTCCGGAATTAGTTTGCTGTTTTTTATGGTTTTTTGTACCGAAGATATACATTTCTTCAGTGGATCAGATTCTATTTCAGTGAATTCTTCGTTTTTTAAAAGAGCCTCCATTCTGTTAATGTAATCACCTTCGTCCATCATTACTATTTTATTGCCTTTATCTGCTTTTGTGAATATGGTCCCCTTTTCATTAAGTGTTTTGAGTTTCTGCTTATATGTATTTCCCCTGTATTTTCTGGTTTTAATTCCTTCTAAAATGTCATTACAACTGTTTCTGATCATTGTCTTGTCATTATTCCCCCATGTCATGTATTGCAACTTCGACATCCGCGACAAAGTCCTCCAATTTTCGGGAGTAGTCTATGCATGTTTTTAGGCCTTTGTTTAGGAAGTGTGTTTCTTCCTCGGTGAGAGGTTTTGAAGAAAGATTAACAACATTATCCTGGGCTGAGTTCTCTTTATTTTGTTTCTGTTTGAGGTTAAGGTTCGTAAATTTTTTCCGGAGTCTAGAATTCTTTTCCTTCATGATGAAGTTCAAACGTCGATAAAAATTATCTTCCAGATTATCCCAAACTTGGTTTCCTAACGTCTTTGTAATATTTAGGTGTAGATTGTATAGTTCCAAGTCCAAATTCGAAATTGTGCAATAATGTTTACTTCTTTCGCCTTCGTAACCTAATTGATTACCTCAGAAAATGGCTCAAATCTATTGGATTAAAGGACACAGGTATACAGGAGTACATAGATCTGACATCTCTGTGCATAGACCAAACCTATTTTTCGTTTAATGGCAAATTCTTTCAACAGAGCTCAGGCCTAGCCATGGGAAACCCACTATCCCCATTTCTAGCTGACCTGTACATGAGTCACTTGGAAATACAAATAACTACTGGCTTCCCCTACATATTCAAAACATGGTACAGGTATGTGGATGATGTTTTTGCTATAACCCCCAAAAAGTTGACACAAGATGCCCTTAAGTTACTTAATATGCAAGACAGTTCCCTTAAGTTTACATTGGAAGAACAAACAGAAAACTTTTTACCATTCCTGGACATCAAGATCATTAAACAAGAAAACAAACTTGAATTTGGCATATACAGAAAGGCTACACACACTGATTCATACATCAAAGCCAATAGTTTCAATCCGATATCACATAAACAGGCTGTTTTCAATTCTCTCACACATAGACTGACAAACATTCCCCTCAGCAAATCAGAATATGACCTGGAATACAACACAATCATCTCCACGGCAGAACACAATGGGTTTAGTAGAGAGCTTATCGAGAAGAAAATAAAAAAGTGCAGGAAACAAAAATTAACCAGAGACATCACCACCCTGAAACCTATAGAAGAGAACCGGAAATACAAGAAGATTACTTTCCACCCTTGAGCCGACAATAAATTCAGAAAAGTGTTAAAAAAAATATGGCATCACCACAGCACCTGTGAACAGATATTCCCTAAGAAACTTGTTGAAATCTACAAATTTGGAGAATCCACATCATAGTAAAAAGTCGGGGATATACCAGTTTAATTGTAACGATTGTGATAAAGTTTATGTGGGAAAAACCAAAAGGAAACTGGAAGTTAGAACTAAAGAACACCTAAGACACACAAAATTTGGAAATACAGACAAATCAGCAGTAGCCGCACACTTTTGGAACGATGGACATGAAATTATCAGAGAACCAGAATTATTAAAATGTGTCCGAGGCCATAGGGAGCTTTCTATTTGGGAAAGAATTTTCATACACAAGAGGGGGGACCGGCTGATGAACTTCGACATCCCAACCAATGACGACCTCATCTCGAGATTTATTCCACGGCCACGAGAGGGTAGCACGGCAGTTGAAGTACGACTGTTGAAAATGGTTGCAAAGGCGCCGAAACATGTACAGGTAAAACTATACCACAAGTGAAGTCTAGTGTAAAAGTTCAACTCATATATAATTATTATGTTGTAGCCTATGTCTATGTTTGTTTCATTCACATTAACTTAAATTAAATTTGTAGTTAAAATATACTTTAGTAAAAAACAAACAATAAAAATGTGGAGGGAAAGGAAATAGACATTAAATCCATGTCTGGGATATTAATACAAGTAAGAATCAGCTTGAAAAATTTTATGTCATAACCGGGATTTGAACACGGATCTTCAGCTTAACGCGCTGATGCTCTACCATTGAGCTAAAATGACAACATGCCAGTACAACATCAAATTCCTCAAGTGATTCAGATTACAAGGCAACCCACGGGAGGTTTCTCCGTTGAGAACACACATCCAATGGTGTCCTACATTTGTAGGTACTTTGAAGCCAAGTTATTATTTATATACTATTAATTAAGTGGAGGGAAAGGAAATAGACATTAAATCCATGTCTGGGATATTAATACAAGTAAGAATCAGCTTGAAAAATTTTGATGTTGTACTGGTATGTTGTCATGGTAGCTCAATGGTAGAGCATCAGCGCGTTAAGCTGAAGATCCGTGTTCAAATCCCGGTTATGACATAAAATTTTTCAAGCTGATTCTTACTTGTATTAATAAAAATGTATTCGGTGCTAGTGGAACCTTGACACTGTAAAATGTTTATGTGTAAAATATTGTCTCCATTATTTAACTTAACATACACAGTATGTCATCACTAAATGTAACAAAATTAAATTGTAGTTACTACTCTTGATGCTCTGTTGAATGATGGGTCTCTTTATAACCATATGCGCTAGTATTTTGTGGCTGGAAGGTGCACTTTAGCACAAGGTGGTAAGAAGGAGACCTGTTTTTGTTGTGAGTAACTACATTACATTAACATTAGAATTTTTCAAAAGTTATAACAGGTCTCCTTCTTACAGGAACTGACGAAAGCACACCTTGTGCTGAAATGCATCTTCCAATTGTACAATTAATGTACAATTTAAGTTCATGTGTATCACAAACATAGACATAGGTTACAACAGTCATTACTGAAAATTACTGTTAAACAATACCAATATATATCTACTGTGTTTATTGAAGCTGTCGTGTGATTTTATGAAGACTGAACTTCACTAAATATTTGTACTAACCTGGACCGGTTTCGGGATTATAACTTTACCCCATTTTCAACGTACTCCGACTGTAAATAAAATTTATAACGGTTCTCTTTTAAGCTTTGCGCTATATTTATTAAAGCAATTTTAAGTAATATGAGGGAATAAGGCAGACACTTATAAATTTGCTAATATTAATTACTGGTACCCTCATAGATCCATCATGAAATTTGTCATATAGAAATATCAATATAAGCTTTGTTCACTGCCATAGATTCACAGGACTATGTGGTGGGATATTAAGAATGTTAGAACAATGTAACTAGGAATTAAAATAAATAATAAATACAGACTTACTCTTCCATGATACCAATCTTCACACATAATACACTGAATCATTTCATCATCAATATTATCATCAGGATCTGGATATGGGCGTTTGCACGTACAATAAAGACCTCGGAAATTCTGGTTGTAGTTGTTTAGATCATTCACAGCATCTTTACTCTGAAACATTAATCAGGTTCATTACAGCAATTCTACGTGCCACTCAGTTTAATGAGTAACAGCTTACGGATATAACCTTGTTATTAAACATTCATTTAGTATTAATTTGGTAAAAGATAGATTTATGACGCACACCAGGCAAGATCTGTCCGCCGGTTCCTTCCCCGCGCTTCCAAGCCTGTGCACGCACCTCACTATTGTATCCATGGCCTCCTTGACAGTTGTAACGATTTTTTATGAAAAGTGTGGAAGGGTAAAAAGCTTCTGCATTTAGTTAAATAATGATAGGAAAATTCTAGGTCAGTGACAGGTTTTGTTAGTTTAGGAGCAATATACTGAATAGCACAAGGTTTATTATGTCTCACATTAAATTTCTTCTGCGATGAAATCCTAGACCCCGCCTTCCGAGGCGGGTCCCATTAAAGTTGGTGGGAGGAGCCTAGTGCGCAGCATAAAACTATTTTTTCCCACTAATTTTTTCAGACTATAACTTAACATGTAACAAATTATAATACAAATTATTGTACTTACTGATTCTAAGTTACACTTATTACTGGAAAATCTGCTATTTCCACAGTCACACCTAAAATTCCTGCAAAATAATAAAACATGTTTTTAATTTGCACATTAACATATCTAGACTTATATTGGAAACAAAATACTTCTAATGGGATGCAGTATTTCCTTGATTTTTAAAATTGCCAAATAAATAAAGTTTTTGTTTAAACTTGCTATTTGCTGTGTTACAGTCAATTTGGAAACATGCTAGGAACTAATATAAACAATCCTCTATGGCTGAGGTGGTGTCACACTGTAATGAGCATGATTTATATGATTTCGCATGCCTTACTTCTTTGTCGCTTGGTATCATAATCTGGAGTCTGCTGGTAGTGATATATCCATCTGTGAAAGGACTAGGCCTACCACCCGACTGCTAGAACATCTACCAAATGCAGATGGCAGAATTTGGGGGTATGTGGTTAGCAGGCCAACACCCACAACCGTTAATGGTGGTTTCTGTGACTGGAGCTGCTACTTCTCTATCAAGTAGCTCCTCAGTTTGTATTACGAGGCTGAGTAATGTGTTTATAGTGTCCAATAATTCTAACCCAAATTTCTTAGCGGATTGTAGCCTGTACTAGTGCTGCGGAGTGACTTCTTGATGATACTGGTATTTTATTCAGACTGACGTGGTCTATCCAGCCCCTTCCGCTTTAGTTTGGTTCTCCTCACCCACTTGAATGTTGCATAGAAATAGGAATGCCCCCAGGAATGTTGAAAATAAAGAAGCAAAACCCCTAATAAGTGTGCAGCTAAATTCGATTTTGAAAGATATCTGGTAAGTGTAAATAAAGTATTATATATATCACACACAGGTGATAAAAATGACAATAATCAGTCAAGAGTTACGAAGGAAAAGGAAGTGGACAGAAATGTCATGTGTCAAGGAATGAAAGGCTTACCTTTTACATTTTTCCTTTAGGGGTGCAAACCTAATTAACACAGCAACCCACATTTTTTTTAGAAATATGCTTTATTTTTTTTTAACGTATTCCTTTCATACAAATAAACTTGTATCTTAAATGAATTTTTTCACGACAGTAGGCTAAAGTAAGTTGTCTTACAAAAATAATATTTAGTTAAATACAACACCACACTACAATAAGAGAACTATAGAATCAAAATCTAGTCATGCATATCACACTCAGTCTCTGTACCATACTCTAAAGGTTGTTGAATAATTTCAAGCTTTAGGTGAATGCTTTTACCAAGTATCTTTAATAGTGTCGTTATGGCCATTTTGAGTTATATACACTGAGTTACATTGCTGAAAGGATGCTTTATAGGCAGGTAGAACTCACTAATTAATATCCTGACTCATTTCCAAGTAACTAAAACTTCTACTTTCACCCAGTCCATATAATTATGTTACGGTTTATTTATATTTTAAAACAATTGTTTTTCAAAACTAAGATTTTGGACTTAGTGTCTTCTGCCGGAACGATGACATATCCTTTGAACCATCCATATGTTGCCACACCTGGGGTATAGTAAGTTACTGCTACGTGTGCTGCTAGGACCGCCTGAAGTCGAACCATGTCCATCACTCTGATTCCACATGCTTTTGCACAATGGACTTCTTTTCAAAATTAATGCACTCTGAACATAAGGTATGTAAAAATATCCCCTTTTCAGCCACAAAATAATCTGTGGGAAACTAAGAAACCCTTTGAATTGAATTTAAAGCAATTTTTGGCATTCTGGTGTTCAATCCATGTGAACTGCTCTGATTCAGAATGTGCATTGACCACAAAACTGCTAAACTTTACATATATAAGATGTTCACTGCTGCTGGAAATATTTTAAACTTTTGGATGGGAACTGTTGTTAGATTTTTTTATTTAGACACATTAATAACAACATAAAGGGTTTACTATAGCACTCCTCCGGAATTCCCTGCGAGGTGTTCAGTGTATAAGCAACATCTTGCATCTCATTGAACTTGTTTTTCTGAATAGGGTCTTTGCCCCCAACTACCAGTAGGGGCTGCACCCCTGGACCCCCTGCATAAATCCACCCAGACTCTTTCTTCCTTTTAATAATTTTGCAGCACTAAAACTCCCGTTTTAAGTTAATTTTCAATTTGTAGTTGTGAATCTTTTCTTCACTTTCCTCACAACTTAGGACAAAAAATCTAGAGTAGGCCTATATCATTCTGATAATTTTGGAATTTATTTTGTCTTGTTATCTATGAAATTAATAGAGTTAGATATAATCATACATAATGTATTGTGGAACTCACAGTGAAGAGGTCGAATTATAAAAAAACTTGATTTTATCACTCAAACTTCACTTTTAAGTGTTTAAGTCTATCGGCCCAACAATGAACCTAGCAGTGGACCTCATCTGAGGATGCAAGCAAGTTGCTTATAAAATGCATTATATGTAAGTAAACACTTAAAAGTGAAGTTTGAGTTATAAAATAAAGTTTTTTATAATAGAGTTAGATATATTTGTGCAAAACTTGTTTTCGGCCGAAAAATGGTTAAGAAGCAAACTTAAAATGGCCGCCAAAGAAAAAGTACGAGCCTAGAATTTTTTACCATAGGTTTTAACTCACCTATATTGGGGAGTAACTGATAAAACATTTAGGAAAATAAAAAATGTTGCGCAACATATTTTATTTTATTTGGCTGATTTCAAATGGATATAAAGGGTCATTCCACCTCAATTCATCCAGGGCATGTAACCCTTCGGTATCAGATTTTGATGAAAATTTGTAGTGTGGTTTCCATATGCATGAGAAACAAAGATCTGAATTTTTAGCTTCCTGTCTGTTATAGATTCGGAGATACACTTCTTTGAAAAAATCATGTTTTAGTAAGAATAGAGTCGGGACAGGAGTAGGTTTTGTGTGCAGACTGTTACATTTTTGCTTGTACCATGCCTGTGAATGTTAGCAGAACCATAACACATGATCATTCTAATGCAAAAATGACTTCTAAGTTCAAATCTGATGTCAGAATTTGTCTAACACTTACAGAAATGTTGTTATGGGCATGTAAACTTAAAAATTGAAACTATAAAAAGGCAATCGCATCTCCTCATAAAAACCATGATATCTCAAAAAGTAAACTAGATACAGCTGAGTGCTTTGCACCATTAGAACTAGCAGGAAATTTCCATCCAGAACAAAGAAAAAACTAGTGGGAATTTGTTAGGTGAATATTTTTTCTGGACATATGTAAAAATAGAATATTTGAGTATGGATTACATACATATGTTGAACAGAGTTTCCAGATAATTATGAAGCTACAGTCTTACAAGCCAAAGTAATTTAGTGTTATAACACAGTATACGTATTAATACAGTAAAGAAACTCAGTTCGTTTTTCTGCCATACGGACATGCGCGCGCAGATTCCATGCGATCCTACCGGCCATTGAGTAATACTTCAATCACTACTGCGGGAAGAATGGAAATAAATAGGAGTCTTGAATTTTTATAGCAATGCGTGTTTGGAAAGGATGTTATTGTTCTGCTATAAATTGCAGAAACAATAAAGGAAGAAATCCTGAATTGCATTTCTTCACTTTCCCAAAAGATCCAGAAAGGTAAGAAGAAAAATACGTAATATTTATTGTATGCCTGCTGGCTTACTCTTGACACATGTTCTGGTGTGGTTATGTTTACATTTACTTTAATGTAATATTTTTATCTTTAATTATGTTGTAATTTCTAACAATAGATACTAATGAAATGAAAATGTCAGCAGTCTATATCACGGTTAAAGATAACAATATTTAGGATGTCGTATTGTGATCGCTTAAGATAACACAATATTTGCTGCGGTGCAGCTTATTTCCTATGTGCATTGTAATGTATATGTCAGGGCCGGTTATGTGTACAAACATGTGTGCCGTGTTGGCAGTCAAGAATGGCTATGTGAGCTCTAATGCACATGGCCATTTTGCAGCATGTAGCCGATTTTTTTCTTTGCTTGCACAAACCTGACAATCAAAGATCCACATGCCCGGTTGTAAGGATCAATGCTAAGGAATATCAGTGCACATAACTCAATTTCGTAAAAAAGTGCACATAGCCGATTTTACAGGCGGTACGATATTTATTTTCTCGAACTCGATGTAGGCGTAAAGATGACGAAAACATAATCTTACATCATAAATTCTCGGATACATGTGCCATTAAGGTGTTTGCGACAGTAAACTAACATGACATCATTATCCAAACCTAGGCAAGCAACAGGCTTACCTAAAATAGGCTACTGTTAAGAAGCGTATCTAGTCCAAGGTTTTTCCCACCTTTAAAATCAACGTTTAAGTTATAAATTATATTAAAGAGTGACCTTTGAATATAGGTTTGTCACACTGCTCGTCCTCAACTTCATTGTTGAGATTGTATTTTGTTTCTGTATCTTACGGCTTCGATCTACCTTCAATTGTTGTAATGATTTCAGGTGTAAAAAATGGGTCATCAATAGTCGGCGAGAAGACCTACTAAACAAAAACTGTAAAATATTTAAATGTAAATTGCCGCCTATGTTTGGAACACTTCGAAAACAGCCAGTTTATGAATTCCAATAAGAACTCTTTAATTAAAACTGCTATAAAGACTGTATACTAAAAGCAGTTTTGGAGTATTAGAAATTGAGAAATATTGATAGAAACCTATATTTTTATTTGAATTTTGTATTGTATCTTATGTAATATTGTATTATTTTTGTAAAATGATGACATTTCTATTCTAATGTAATATTAGGCTACTTTTAAAAATAAAAATGAGTTATAATTGGTTTTCCAAGAATCATCTTGAAGTTATTAAAACTTGTAATAAGAATAGCCCTAGGAACTGCAGTGCAAGTTACAGGTAAGTGGCATTTAAAAATTGTGCCTGATCTTAACTAAAATATAATACATGCTTCATTGTTTCTTAAATTTAAAATTCAGTTTTGAAAGAAGATTTTTTTCTCTTATTATAACATATTTTGTTATGTGTTTATGCATTTTCCCAAGTTATTTTATATGGTGAGAATGCAGTTTTACTCAACCGCCGCATGGAGCGCTAGTGTCGCCCAGCTAACAAGTTGTCATAGGACTTTTAACACACAGTTTCCTTACTGTATTAATACTTATACTGTGGTTATAATCAGTTCGTACCATTAAGTGCACAGAAATCCAGTACCACAATTATAACATTTTTACACGGTAAGTTAAACATAATATTTTTGCAGCAGACCTGTTACAATACATTATATTAATTTGTTAACAGCTCGATACCCAAATTATTAAGTGTACTGCCAATCAAAATATAAAAATAGACCACAGATGCCATTTTAGATAGGCCTATAGATGTGCTATACATCAAGTATTGATTATAAAAGATATTTATGAGTGGTGATAAGTAAATATTCACAGTTAATAGATATAATAACATGCCTATTACATTTGTAAGGACAATTTAAATTGGAGCTAACAGATTGTTGCACTGTTTTATAATGATATATTACTCTATAATGGTTAGGCTACTTCGTCTTCATGAAGTAGTAGGCCAACGCATCACATTTAATAGTACAAACTGGTGGTGCTACACTGATGTTCCAACTGAGGACCGGGAAGGAATTTGTTGCATAGATGTCTTTTAAATATATTTGTTCCATTTTTCCTGAATTTCAGCAGTACATTTATCAGATATGTAGTACTGTCAACCTGTTGCAGTATCTGGAATGGGTACATGTAATAAGATATGACTGAATGGAACCCATCACTTATCTTCTTCTCTGGCCAGTGATATCATGTAGAAGGGCCATTAGGATGCATGAATGTTACACTTGCATCTCCTTCATTAACTAAACCAATATACCATTTTTTGTCGTATACCACAACAAATAAAACTGTTTAGTTTTACAGTTTCATGTAACTTACTGTAAGTTCTGCATGTGAAAAATGGAAGACTAAAGACAAATGGTCATCTGTGCTCAGACGCTTCACTCCAAAGATGTTACAAGATAGAGGTATGAAATGATGAAAACTTTGTGTTCCTGCAACCCTACTTGCTGCTTTGAATTGTTCACTCTGCAGTTTGTGAACATTTTCCACTTCTGCTGCAGATATAAATTGTAATTTAATTTTTGAGAACTGCTGGCTACAGAAATCAAACATCTGCTTTGGCTCCAGTATTTGTTTTTTGTACGGCCGTTGCATTCTAGCTTTGGTGACAGTTCTCTTGACAGCACATCCAGTGCCATCACAAGATGACTTCTTGTAAATGTACTGCTGAAATTCAGGAAAAATGGAACAAATATATTGCAAAGACTTCTATGTAACAAATTCCTTCCTGGACCTCAGTTGGAACATCAGTGTAGCACCACCAGTTTGTACAATTAAATGTGATGCGTTGGCCTACTACTTCATGAAGACGAAGTAACCTAACCATTATAGAGTAACAGATCATTATAAACCAGTGCAACAATCTGTTAGCTCCAATTTAAATTGTCCTTACAAATGTAATAGGCATGTTATTATATCTATTAACTGTGAATATTTACTTATCACCACTCATAAATATCTTTTATAATCAATACTTGATGTATAGCACATCTATAGGCCTATCTAAAATGGCATCTGTGGTCTATTTTTATATTTTGATTGGCAGTACACTTAATAATTTGGGTATCGAGCTGTTAACAAATTAATATAATGTATTGTAACAGGTCTGCTGCAAAAATATTATGTTTAACTTACCGTGTAAAAATGTTATAATTGTGGTACTGGATTTCTGTGCACTTAATGGTAAGAACTGATTATAACACTAAATTACTTTGGCTTGTAAGACTGTAGCTTCATACTTATCTGGAAACTTTGTTCAACATATGTATGTAATCCATACTCAAATATTCTATTTTTACATATGTCCAGAAAAAATATTCACCTAACAAATTCCCACTAGTTTTTTCTTTGTTCTGGATGGAAATTTCCTGCTAGTTCTAATGGTGCAAAGCATTCAGCTGTATCCAGGGTTGTTATGAAAAAGCCGGCCTGGTTTTAACCGGCCGGTTTTATCCACTTGAAAAAAGCCAGGCATTTTATCCGGCTAAAATCAAATTGAATAAAAATAATTGAAGTTCCTTTCATGTTTTTATTTCCAAACATCACAAATTTAAAAGTTACAAGCTCAGAACCTGTAGTAGGCCTACTTAGGCCTACTGAGTGCAAATGTAGAGCTACCAGTTTTATCCACTTGAAAAAAGCCAGGCATTTTATCCGGCTAAAATCAAACTGAATAAAAATAATTGAAGTTCCTTTCATGTTTTTATTTCCAAACATCACAAATTTAAAAGTTACAAGCTCAGAACCTGTAGTAGGCCTACTGAGTTCAAATGCAGAGCTACCAGTTTTATCCACTAGAAAAATGCCGGCATTTTATCTGGATAAAATCAAACTGAGTAAAAAGTTTCTTTCATGTTCTTATTTCCAATCATCACAAATTTAAAAGTTACAAGCTCAGAAACCTGAAATTGTATTTAGTGTAATTTACCGGTAATACAGTGACTCCCACGCAAGAGTTGGACACTGACACAGGTTTCTGCGTCGCGGCGGGCACAGCAAATAAAGCCGTGATCGGTGTAATGATTCAGGTTCTCACATTTACAGTTAAAATTACAATGAAAATAACCATGTAACTCATCACAAAAGATGTTGAAAATGTTCTCCTCTTGCATCCACACAATACTGGCACCATTTTAGGAAATTTTCTTTTACCCGCATAAGTTCAGCTTCTGAAATAGAGTTAATTTTTCTTGTGATATTGTCTTCAAGTTCTTCTAATGTATGGGAAATTGACCTATACACTTTATTTTTCAAGTTTCCCCATAAATAATAGTCACATGCTGTTAGAAGAACTTAAAGACAAATTAACTCTGTCTCGGAAGCTGAAATTATGCGTGTGAAAGAAAATTTCCTAAAAAGGTGCCAGTATTGTGTGGATGCAAGAGAAGAACATTTCTAACAGCTCTTATTATGAGGTACATGGTTATTTTCATTGTAATTTTAACTGTAAATGTGAGAACCTGAATCATTACATCGATCGCGGTTTTATTTGTGTAGATATTTCACCCGATCGCTCGGGAGTTGGAGCTGTGCCCGTCATGTCACAGAATTCCGCGTCATTGGCCAACTCTTGCGTGGGACTCACTGTACCACTTCACTGTGTAATTCCCAGCAATAGTTAATTACCATATTTACTCCACTATAATGCACCCTTGAATTGAATGCACACCCTGATTATGAAACTTAAAATCATAAAAAAAAAGTTTGTTAGCGAATGTAATGCACATCAATAGGAGGATATTTTATTTGGAATTTTGTCATAGTATTTATAGAATAATGGACCAACACATAAACATTTACAGTTAACTGCCAGTTTTAGGCCTACAAGTAGGCCTATAGGCATGGCTCATCATTATTCACTAATGTGTTCATCACTGGAATCCTCGGAGGTGCTTATGTTTTATTGCTAAATGGACAAACAAAACATTAAATGAATGTTTCACAATGAAAGCTGATACCGCTCTTAAATGAGTTTAAAATCGATAATGCACAATATTCCACATTTGCACTATAGAACTGACAAAAACAATTTTTTCATGTTTCAGATATTAAATTTCATATGGTGTAGGCTAACGATAAAATGAACGAAGTCGAGAATTATAGCAATGCATTGTTATGTAGATGAATATTACCTCCGACCTACGAAACGGATTTGTACTAGAATTTAATGCGCACCTCAGTATTGAAATCTACAAATGGACAAAAATAGGGCTCCTTATATTTGAGTAAATATGGTAAATTCACTATTCATCATAAGACTCTTGCATATTTGCTTTATTCTGCCTGTTGATGTATACAAGCTTCTGGGCTTTTTCATTGCCTAGTCTGTTTCTCAATTTTGTTTGTATTAACCCAAATGAAGAAAATACTCTTTTGATTGATGCAGAACTGGCCGGCATACGATGTAAAGATTCTATGGCTTGACAAAATTCCAGCGATAGGTGATTACGCTTCAGATTTGTGTAATTGATGGAGAAATAAGTATAAAAAATCCCTTTAGGTAGGCCTACAGGGCACAGGCTGAGGTAGATTTCATAGTGCTTTTTATGAATTTATTGGGGTAAGTGTAGAATAAAAACGGAAATATTTTTTATAAAAAGAGAGTTGTTAATTATGTATTAATTGATATCTTTTATTATTTCATTTTTAATTTGGATAAGGATTATTGTTCTAAAGATATTTAACTATTATTTTTAATATTTCAAACTTTATTTCATTGGTAATTTTAACCTCAGTTGGTCCTCATGAATTCATTTTGGCATGCCTATTGGCTGAGGTATATTTTAAAGTGTTTTTGACCTTCAAAACTTCAAATCTCTCCTTATATGAGCGCTATCGAGAAACTAGTTGTTGATTTAAAGATTACTCATCAAGAGCTTTTCAACGATACCCTACAAGACATGGTCTTAAAAATTTTGAATTTCCACCCTCACCCCCAAAACCACTGAATCATTGGTGTCTAATATATGCAGACAAAGTTTCCCTCTAAACCCCATAGGCCCCCAAATATAATTTTTTCAAAATTTCAACCCGCTCCCACCTCTCCGAACCAGGAAAAATTGATTTTAGCCGGCTAAAATTGAAAAAAACCACTGGTCAGGTCTTTTTCAATTTTAGCCGGCTTTTTTACAACCCTGGCTGTATCTAGTTTACTTTTTGAGATATCATGGTTTTTATGAGGAGATGCGATTGCCTTTTTATAGTTTCAATTTTTAAGTTTACCTGCCCATAAGAACATTTCTGTAAGTGTTAGACAAATTCTGAACCAGATTTGAACTTAGAAGTCATTTTTGCATTGGAATGATCATGTGTTATGGTTCTGCTAACATTCACAGGCATGGTACAAGCAAAAATGTAACAGTCTGCACACAAAACCTACTCTTGTCCCTGACTTTTTTCTTCCTAAAACATGATTTTTTCAAAGAAGTGTATCTCCGAATCTATAACAGACAGGAAGCTAAAAATTCAGATCTTTGTTTCTCATGCATATGGGAACCACACTACAAATTTTCATCAAAATCTGAGATGGGAGGGTTACATTTCACTTTTTTTCTGGATGAATTGAGGTGGAATGACCCTAAAACTAATGGCAGCAATAGATAAGCCTGTGTGGAAAGAACCAATAAAGATGGAAGATTGGCGGCACCAACCAGCGGGCCGTATTACAGGTCGGAACACTTTGTGCTGAAAGGCAGTAGAGTGCTTGACCAGACCCGTCATTTCAAATATTATAGCTTCCTAAACTTAAATAATTAAATTTTCTCTTCGCTCCGTAAGTAAAGTTTCGTGGCATAATGGTTAACATTTCTGGCTATGATGCTAGAGGTCCAGCCTTCAAGTACCAGTTGAGGCATAAATTTGTAGAATAGGTATAGGTCCTCAATAAGTAGGTCTAGGTAAGGAATGAATTAGAGAAATGGAGTAAAGAGGAGAGACAGGATGAGAAGTGAAGGGAAAAAATTAAAATTTTCTTATTTCAAACTTTTTCCAAAAAGAGACGTTCCTAGTAGTTCTACAAATGGTCAACTGCTTAAAGTTAGTCCCCACCCTAAACCCCTACTTCCCAGATGGGTCCCGTTAGTGAGTCGTTCTATGGGCGTGGCAGGTAGGAGATTTTACCGTTTTCCCTTGAATTTTAATGTATTAATTTGGGAAAAGAGAAGCTCCTCCCACTCAACTCACTATCAGGACCCACCTGGGAAGGAGGGGTTTAGGGTGGGGAGTATTTAAACAATGAAAGATATCTAGGTGGTAATGGTGGAACTACTAGCAGCGTTGAAAATTGAGAAAAATTTCATTTTTTCCCGTTCTCTTTTCTTCCTTCAGCTTACCTACCTATTTGGGACCTATTCCTACTCCACAAATTTATGGACCTAACATGATTCGAACACCACTAGCTTGATAGCCAGTCATCTTAACCACTATGCCATCAAATGATTGTTGCAGTGTGAAGTGAGAATTCATCTATTTAAGTTTAGAGAGCTACACGAAAGTGTGGAGATTGATAATTTTGTAATAATTGTAATTGTGAAATATCGTTTTGGTTCAAGGGAAGTTTTAACTGGTACAAGGGTCATTTTGGTTTTATTAACCAACTCATTTTGTGGGTGGCATACCATTCAAATCTAAAACTCTCGTTCCCAAATCAACCCCAAAGCAATAAATTCAATCAAAAGACTTAAATCAGCTGTCAAAAATTATTCAATGGATGGGTGCTACTAAGTTAATCCATAGAAGAATATCTAATCTACAACTCACAGCACAATGCATCCTTTGCTTTTCCCTGAATTAAGTAGTGCATAAGTACAGTACTCTAAATCGCTACTAAGTTCTTTTTGTATGTTAAGATTATCTGTATTACAACTTCAATGTTTCTTCTTAGGTTAAGTTTGACGTAGGCCTATCCTATATGGGTGATTCTTCAAATACGGGAAAATTTGCGTTCCGGAGTGATATTTCCCTTCAAATTCAACTTAAAAAGAAAAATTAAAATAAAAGTTTGTTTCTACTACTTCCATACTACAACTATCAGTTTGAAATGTCACTAAATTTAAATTCTGATATTCCAAAATCGAATTTAATTCAATGAAATGTCATCCACATGCCCTGTCCCAAACCTCGGTTTTGTATATTCTAATGCATTTTTCCACAAAACAAAATGTTATTTCCTTTTCAACTTTTTTCCTGTCAATGAGTATGAATGGGTGAAGAATATTAACCCCTAAAACATAAAATGAAATAAAATTGTCACCCACCTAATGAACATAAAGAATGTCCCAAGGGTTTTTGGTCATCCACATGGCTGAAAAGAATGGAATTTTTTCTGCAGAAATGAGAAATTTGTGAAACTGGCAACAGTGTTAAAAAGCCAACAGGGAAGCTTGTGGTTGAATTGTAAGGTTGAATTTTGCTTGCTTACAAACAGTTTGGGATTAACAAAGGACTTTGTATCATTTTCAAGGAAAACGTTTTTATTCCCCGTCATTAACATGGCTTCTAGAAAGTAGGCAGAAAGTTAATATTAATTAATTTTGATTATGCACTATGATAAACCTTCCAATTCAAAGTACCTGACTGAAGTTGAGCCTACAGAGGTTTAGAAATGGCTTGCTGAGACCACTTAAACTCCTTTTTTGTCATCCACATGCCTGATTTTTGTGTCATCCACATGTCTCATGAAGGGGTATGTGGATGACTCTCAAGTCATGTAGATGATAAATGTAGGATACTATTGTGTTTGCGGTGTCTGTGACCTGTACTTAAGATCTTAAAACTGATTAAATGAATTTCTGCTTGATTCCCCCCCTCCCCCAAAACCATAAAAACACAGTCTCGTTAAAATTACATTAATTCCGGAGTATGCACACAAATTTGCAAATTGGATGCAAAATCAACTGAAGTATGCTGAGAAAAATATGAAATCACATAAAGAAAAGCAGATTGTTGCCAAAGTTAGTCATTAATGTGGCCTTCTGCCATCCACATGTACACGGATGTCATCCATATGGCTTTAAAAAAATAAAGAAATTAAAATAAATAAAAATATAAACATTTAAGCTCTGCTGGTGTCATATTATAATCAAGTAGCCCCTGAAGTATTTTAGTGATTTTTTTTAGATTTTTTAAACAAAGTAAAAAATTTGGATTTTACACACTCCAAATTTTCCCGTATTTGAAGAATCACCCATATCAATGTACTTTGATATAATGGATTAATAAAGTTTTGTTATTATAACCTCTACCATCACTTGGTGGGTCCTGAGTAACGCTAGATATTTTGGTGATGATTTGGTAAAAGGGTTATTTTTGTATTGTAACATAGCCTAATTAGTGCATATGCTGGGAAAATGGAAGAACAAGTCGCCACTCCATCCACCCAACTCACTATTAAACAATGAGAGACATCTAGATGGCCTCCTTTTCTCCTCTTTCCTTCACCCTACTTACCTATTTGGGACCTATTCCTATCCTATAAATTTTTGACCTAACGGGATTTGAACATGGGACCACTAGCAACATAGACGGAACTCCTTCATAATAGCATATCGAGCCATGCACTGCCATTAGCGACCGTGCCCCTCCGAGCCGCAGGCAACAAACGAGAAACAATCGGCGCAAGGGTAAAATTTCCCGTCATATTCAGTATATTGCTCCTAAACTAATACAAATGTTCCTAACCTAACATAACCTGCCATTGACCTAGAATTTGGCTGTCACTACTTCTAGAAACTCTTATTACCCTTCCACATCTTTCGTAAAACATCGTTACATGGCATGAACCCCGCGCTAAGCAAAATACTGCTGCTAAACTAACATGACTGTTCCTAACCTATTATAACCTGTCACGGGCCTAGAATTCTTAATGCAGAAGCTTTTTTACCTCCACATCTTACATAAAACATTGCTACAACAGTCGTTTATTTACTGAATTCAATCGGCATGTAATCATGTTCGTAATATTGGCGACATTGTAGACTTGGTCCCACTCGGTACGGCCCGCTTTAGGCGGCAGTCACCCTATTCTCAAGTTTGGTGACATAGACATTCATTTAACCACTATGCCAGGGGTGCTCAAACTTGAACTGCTGGCGATCTACCTCAATATTTTTAGACTACTTACGATCGACTCTGAGAGACTGCAAGTGTGTGTGATGCAGGGTTGTCGTACATACACGATACACCCTACCTATCTAGGTAGGGCGTACCGTAGCATATATAGATATTAGCTTTCTGCGCAGTATAGGTACATTATTTTAGTCAAGGTTTGGGTTAGGTTTAGTTAGGTTCTTCTCTACAATATCAATGAAAAAACTCATAGTTATTCAAAATTGCGAGTTTATTGGTTGTTACAAAACAAAAGAGTTACATATGGTGTTAAACTTAACTAAGGAGTGGCTTTGGATGTTGAAGCGTGGCACTGCATGTCCTCAGCATACTTTTCATAAGATGGTACGTAACCACTGAGTGCTAATCGCAAGCATGATGACATATGATCGTCAGTTAGTCGATTGCGATATTTTGACTTAATTATCTTCATTTCAGAAAATGCAGACTCGCACAAGTAAGTTGACCCAAAAAATGCCGTCAGTTGAAGGGCGATTTGCCTTACATTCGGATATTTATCTTCAGATATAAAACACCAGAAATTTGTATCAGATGCTGTAGCTTTGAGATGTATATCTGATATAATCTGCACCAACTCATTTTCAACAGAACATGAGTTCATATTAAACTGACTGGCTATTTCAGTAGCTAATTCCTCAATGTTTTTACATGAAAAAGGATAACTCATAAATGATGCTATATTTTCCAATTTACTGCAATCATGAAAACGCATTTCGAATTGTCCCAAAATATTTGATAATTCAGCCTCATACGTATCATAATTCAACTGAGGAATCCTTGCTTTCAAAGACGGAAAATGTTTCAGATCCTTTCTTTTCAGTTGATCTATCATAAGTTGCAATTTACTTTTGAATGCGTTTACTGCGCTAATCATCTCAATAATAGTTTTTCCTTTACCTTGAAGCTCCAAGTTAACGGTGTTTAAGTGCATTGTGATGTCAGTCAAAAATGCCAAATCATTTAGCCATTTTTCGTTTTTCAAAATCTGAGTGTCATCACCTCTTTCGTCTAGAAAAGCTGTTATTTCGGGCAATAATTCTTGAAACCTTTCTAGGAATTTTCCGCGACTCAACCACCTGACGTCCGTGTGAAGAACTAAATCAGTGTGTTCAGCTGACTCCCTACCTTCCAACTGCAACTGAAAGAGCCGCCGTTGCAAGCTACGTGCACGGATGGAATTCACAATTTTTGTCGCAATGCCCATAATTTCCTCCGTGTTTAAAACTTTTGAACACAAAACTTGTTGATGTATAATGCAATGGAATGAAAAAAATGAAGGGAATTCTTCATTAGCTCGACACAATGCCACAAAACCGTTTTTGTTTCCAGTCATTGCTGGTGCTCCATCGGTTGTAATGCACACTAATTTATATATTGGTAGCTCGTAGTTTTTTACAAAATTAAATGACGCGATCGTAGCAGCTTTTGATTGTTTGACTGGTCTTGTGAACATGGATTGTTCTTTTTTCAAACAAGATATCAAATCACGTACCTTTAGTTTTCTTAATTCACTCTGTGGCGGAAAATCCTTTTCATAGTTTTTATGAACCGTTTTATGATGCCTCTCTAAGTTACCACGCTTAGGTATTGCAACTGACGCACGACAAATAACACAAATGCACTTATCCTTCACCATACAAAAGAAAAATTCTTCCTCCCAATCCTTATTAAAATGATACGTTTTAGATTTCTTCACTGCACTCATTTTCCACTATTTAATAATAAACTTTGTACTTATCGACGTAGTATCGCCATCAAGTTACAATTCAGAATGACTCCAATTCCTGCAGGCGCAACATTTATATCGGCGTGAACGAAAGTCTCGAATGTTCCCGTCAAACGCGCCGCCCGAAACTAGACTGTACTGTCTCTTGTTGTTTCTAGACTAGACTCCACTGTCTAGTCTAGAAACAACGCGGCTTTTCTTTGACAAGTGCCGCGCGTTCCTTTGATAAAGCCACCTTTTGCCGCAAGCAGTGTTATTTTATTAGTTACCTACCTACTTATTAAAATTTTTTTTCTTCTCGAGATCTACTCAAAAAGCACTCGCGATCGACTTGTCGATCGCGATCGACCGTTTGAGCACCCCTGCACTATGCCATCGAGTGATCATTGAGGTGTGAAGCAAGAATTCATCTATTTAAGTTTAGAGAGCCGTTTTGGTTCAAGGGTTATTTTCATATAGCATAGTAGTAATTAGTGCATAGAGTTTGGTACAAGGGTTACTTTCGTATTGAGATGCCTCGTATTGTAGTAGGCCTAATAAGTGCATAAGCTTTGGTACATGGGGCTATAGCTGGGAAGCGGGCCACTGCCATAGCAATTCTTGGCCAGGGTGGGCGGAGCGTAAGTGCAACCTGTTCTTCCTTTTGCTCATATGCTTTGGTACAAGTTTATTTCCGTATTTGAATGTTCATAGCAATGCAACGGCCGGAGTGGGCAGAGCTTAAGGGTAACGGTTAATTTATGCAATGAGCCTGCTTTCTGTGTGCGGTAGGACTTCCAGTATCAGCAAAATAAGGAATTTTTCGTTTAACATTTTGAAGATGAACACCTGAAATCTGTGTTCAACTTACCTTTTAGTATACAACTCAACCAGTTCATGTCCTTCATGGCAGTGATAGCTGCAAGCCAAACAAATGCCCCCAGGTTTTGAACTTCCATCACCAACTGGTATGCACGTCATGCAAGCATACAATGCCTGCCTCTTGACATATCCCTGTAAAAAAAAAAATATCAAATTTTTCTCAGACTAACTCGACTCATTTTTAATGTCCATTGGGTTCATTCCTATACATTATTAAATCAAAATAACGTATTAGAAGTGAAAGCAGTAGTCTAATTGCTAATCTTGAAACTTAACTCATTTCAGGCCAAGTTCCCTTCTCACGGCTTATCTGCAGATGCTCTCATACCTTAATATATGTAAACAAATTAAAGAACAACCGGAACCACATAAACATGCCACTACATAGACGTCCTGATAGTTCGTACATATTTCTTTCTTCTTTAAAAGCCTCTGCCAACACAGCCATTTTCATGACCGAGAGTTCTAAAACACCATAAGCTTACCCGTGAATAGGTGCAATTCTTGTCATCTGATGCTCCCAAAACAGCTTTCGCATCATCTTCCAACTCTTCTTCTTCATTTAAAACGTCTACCATTGTAACAACATTTCCTTCTTCTTCATAACCATCTTCCTTCGATGCAGAAGTAAACTTCGAGGTTGAGCTTTCCGCCATTTTTCATCTATTTGATATATTCGCATGTACGCAAAAGGCGGGAAATTAACATTTCATATTCAAAGTTATATGAGCAGTTTTACTAATAATTTAAATGAAATTCTGGTGTTTGTACTTTTAAATTTTACGAATATGAATGGAAACTGCGGACTACTGTTTACATTTTGAATGGTGTATCCTTATCTACGTCACAGAACACATAAATTTGTGTTAAACTTCATAAGGCGCTTCATTTAAACTGCCACCTGTTATTATGCAAGGTGAACTATTTTAATTTCTCTCAGTAAACACGAGTGATACAGTCTAGAAGGCAGTGATTTCTCTTTCGTCATTTATAATGGCGCATGGAGTAAATGTGGTAGCTTTTGTTTATTACTTTTCAAATAAGAGTGGTTTTAAACACATTTAATCCAACTTAGCATATCTGCATCCCGAATTCCGGTCGGATCTAGTGGTCTTTATAATTACGGGTGTCCCTTCGTTTCGTTACAGTAACTTTCAGAAACTGGCACCATATATAGGACGCATGCGCACATTGTGAATTCGTGGATCGCAGATGTTCCATCAGTGCAATTCCATGATTCTCAATTTAACTTAGGTTACAACGAGGTGTCTCGGCAGTTGCGTGCTGCCAGAAAAGTTAGCGGACTGTAGCATGAATTGTTTACAGGATGACGTATAATATTCTGAACTAAAAAAGGGACATCCCAAGCAAGCCCCCCCCCCCAAAAATACATAATATATTCTAGAATGTATTATTAATAGTATTAATAATTAAGGAACTATTGGATTCTAAGAATACGAGAATACATAAGCCAGTCTACAATTGTATATACCATCTCTCTCTCTGTCTCGAATCCTGTGCCCCCTTGTTGGGGCGTAGGGCCTCCAAGCGGAGGTTTCTGTACCTATGTGAATTTTTTTACGCGTATTTTCCTAAAGAGGGACAGATGGTAAGCCCATCGCCCCTTGACCCCTCTCCGGAAACTAAGGTATTACTTGGACGTGAATGTATATACCATGATAATTAACAAATATTAAAAAATCTCAGATGGTAGGTTTGTTCGCAAAGCAGTCAGAAATCAGGAACACATCGTTCGTGCATGTGCTCTTTCTCCACATGCATTTGCAAAGTGAGAATTTGTGATTCTCATTGTCAATCTTCTGTTCGATGTGTTCTCACGGACAGTTTCTGTACTATAAGAAAAGTTTGCGGGCTCTACCATGAATTATCAGAGACATGTGCAGTAACCTATTTTCACATGCTTGACTCCTTCCTTCATAACATTGCACCTGATTTATAAGCATAGGCTACTTATATACCGTATATGAATAATGGAAGATAATTAAACGTTTCCCAAAAATACAGTTTATATTGGCGATTCATATTGCATGTATAACATGTTAAAGGGAAATACATATCATACCGATTAAACGCAGAAACTATCGATTCCAGATTCTTCTAACCGTTCTCAAAGTGCAAAATCACAGATAAGTTATAGACTGGACATGCGCAGTACAACAAATTCTCAAGCAGTCATGGATTTGCTTTGCAAAGAAACCTGAAATAACTTACATACCATAGTTTTTCTGCACATTAGGAGGGTGACTCCATATATCCGCATTCCATGGCTTGTAGTCTCTCCCAAAGGACTTCATGCTAATGATTTTTACAGCCTGAAAAATCTATTGATCTTTGTTGGGTCTGAACCCACAATCTTTGGATCCACAATCAGGCATGCTATCTCTGGAACACATCGAGGCCAATTTGTTTTGTAATACGGTACTTACTGTTTTATAACCTGCCTGGTCTACTCTATCCTCACAAGAGCTAAAGGAGAAAATAGAAAAGGGTAGCAGGAAAATTGGCTCGAGTAATTTATTGACAAGCGTTATAATAAAGGAATTAAGTATATTTATTCTTCAAATATTTTATTCTAACTGTTTTTGTGCAATTTTATGTAAATATCTTAAATTTTTATATAAATTGCATTTATTTGAGTTTTATATGAAATAAAATTGATATACGTTTTGGTGGTAATGTCCAAAAATTTTAAAATTGCAAATTCACATTAATGTTAAGCAAACTAAATATTTATTTAACATACTTATGACCATTAGAGCTACCATCATTGTCAATAAATTAAACTTTGACAGTTCTGTAAAAAGCTGTGTACCAGTAATGAGTCTAAATGAGTATTTTTTTTAAAGGTACCAAGTGGGGAAATGAAAGTATATCCAATGAGGCTATCACCAGGAATGGAGATAAAGTCATGCTTACTTGAATTTGTGAAGTCTAATGGGCTGTCAGGTGCTTTCATCCTGACTTGCTGTGGCAGTATCAAGAGTGCTACTCTTCGATATGCTACCAATACAAATGGACACAAGGTATGTGCAGTTATGGCTCAGCTTAAGGGGATTTGTTGATCAAATTATTACCAATTTTCATGAAAAAGTTTAATTTAGATAACAGTAGGCCTATACTATTCTTTCAGTAAACTTTAACGTATCGAATTAACATGGCCTGCAACAACTTTATGCTCATCAAATAGGCTGGTACTTAAATGTTTACACAGAGGGTTCTGCTACGTTCTATGGATGACACTGCACCACTTGCAACTTTGACTTCAATTTTCTTGATAATTGGAGTATGCTGAGAATGAATTTTTCAAAACAATTGTCCTGGTCAGTTTTATAATTTTAGTGACGTTCTGAGTATAAAATCTCCATTCATTTATGTTTTCAAAATTTTATTTTAATTATGAAGTTTACTGTTGAAATATCTGCAAGTCTATCAGACATATTTCTAAGAAATTCCAGATCAGTAGTGGGTGGAGAGAAAGGTCAGCTAGGATGAAAACCTCCCATTTTTTATGTGTGCAAAAACATGGTGAGTTCGGTTCCTATTTCAGTAGGTGAAGTATGGGGTTCAAACTGGATATTAAGCAAATATGCCTTAGTTATGTAAGTGACCTTCCTTTGTCTCTTTCTTCTTTCCACCCTGTTCAAATTTTTTGTGGTGTGCTATTTGATGGAAGGGAACTGTGAAACTATTTATGACAAAGAGATGAAATTTTCAACATAAAATTATCATTCTATTATCTATATTTTCAGATGTGAATGATGTAATGGTATGAATTAATTGTGCAACTTTTAAAAATTAGAATTCAATGTGCAGTTTGTAAGTTAAGTTGTTTCCTATTTCCTAAGAAAATAAAAATATCCATAAATGTACATCACAATAACAACTTGATTAAAAAGAAATATTCCAGAATCTCCATCTATGTTTGTAGTTATGAAAAGCTTAATATATTCTACTCTTTAAAAAGTTAGTTTATTTAAAACATTTTTGCTTCTCTTTGCCTCTTCTCATGCTATAGAGAAATTCTAATTCGTGACCTAGATCTCGATTTTTATCTTTCATAGTTACATTCCCCTGGGCAACATTTAGTAAGTATCACAGGCAATGAGTTTGGGTTTTCTTGTAGGAACCAAGCACGTTTTTAGGGAAATGCTGTGAAACAAATACTGTTAAATTTTTACACCAATCTTAAAATTTATGAGCTATAAATAAAAAAATTAACTTAAATATGGAATATTAATAAAATTCTTAGTTATTCGACCAAGAGCTAAATTGTCAAGAGCAAAAATTGGGGTGCAAAATTTGCAGAGATATTAAAATACTAGGACTAGTAAGAAGACATAACTATGGTCATCAATTTCCTTTTTTCTATAAAATACTGTAAAACCAGACTAAAAGTTTTTCTACTCTGAATAATCAGATCATCAGGTTGCTAACAAAATGGTCTCTAGAAGTAACCACCTTTCATGTAATTGAGAGTACTACTTAACTTATTTCTAGAATATTACTACTGTGTTTAAATGCTTTAATGAAGCTATTTTTCCCTCTTACAGATTGAAACTTTAAACAAATGCTTTGAAATCACTTCACTGGTTGGGACAATCAGTCAAGAAGGTGCTCATCTCCATATTACTCTGGGTGATAGTGAAGGCCAAACAATATCTGGACATGTGGTAGGAGACTTAATTGTCCAAACTACAGCTGAAATTGTTATTGGAAATATAAGTGGAATACAATTCAAGAGGGAATTTGATGAGGCCAGTGGTTGGAAAGAACTGTCAATTTATAGTAAAACCGATGAATAGTAATACTGTATGCCAAAGTCACTATTCTATTCTATAGATAAGTACAGTAAATTCTCACTATTCATAATCAGTCCAAATCAGTGAAAGGTAGAATTACAGATTTTTTTTTTAAACTCTTAACTTACTATGTGATGAATCTGTAACATATACCTTGAGTTGCGGTCTATGGGACTCCTATGTTTAAACGGTGAAATAAAGGCATAATGTTTTGAAAATTGTAATTACTACTCATATAATACATCATAGGGTACATTCATACAATTCTAAATAGTGTAAGCCGCCAAACAATTTGCAACAAATTTGGTGAAAATGTCACATATAACTGCTGCTAATTTTACAGTCATTCGTTCAGGTCTATCTTGATGGTCATCGAAACTGAGGTTTGAAAGAAGGATGTCAAATCTGTTCAGCTCATAACACACAGAAAAACGTCTCTTCCTGTCCCATCTGGCACCTAAATATAAAGCATGTCCTTGTGGTTTGTTTGATGACATTGAATGTTCTTGAAAAAACATTTTGTACTGCCATGCGTATTTCATGAGGTCCAGTCTAAGAAAATTGCAACAGGTGACAACATAAATCCAGGACAGAGAGTATGCAACTTACTTTTAGACATTGTTGGGTTCGTAATTTGAGGAGGATAGGGGGAGCCAAGCAATTTTCCAATTGAAACTGTCTTAGAGAGCAAGTTAAAAAATTCTCATGCGGTCTGTGAGACCACACAGTGTACATATGTAAACTGTGATGCTTAAATGAATACTAGACTTTCAGAATGGCAGTTATTTGCTGCTACCTTCTAAATCCCGATCTACAACAGCCAAAAAGATGCCACTACCTGATGTAGAAGCAATGGCAATGTCATCCTCAACATCTTGACAATTGTTTAAAAAATTAAGTTATTTTTGTTTGAAACTCTTTTCTGCAATACAAACACAGCATTGTAAAATAAAGCTCAGTACAATATGTTTGTATTTTATGAGATGAAAAGCAGTCCAAATTACTGTGAATTCCAAAATAGTTGGGGTTTACTGTATTTAATTTATTTCAGAAACCAGACTACTCTACACTACTGCATTTTGAGGCATCGAATAAAATAAGTTTATATAGTTCAAAATGGATTGAAATATATGCAGATTTTTCCCAGTTTGCTACTTAATTAGATGATGGTGCATTTTCATTAATTAAGATCTGCAGGCTCGCTGCTCAATAGCGGTACCTTATCGACTTTTCAGAGGTAGGAAGATCTGGAATGGTTTGCACTCAGCCAAGTCATGTTGCTTTTGACAAAAAATTATTAGCTCTGGTCAAGAAAACCATCAATAACAACTGTGGGATTCAGCATGCTAACCACATGCCTTCCCCCCAAACTGCCATCTACCGATGGGATCAGTGCATAGATGTAGATGTTGCAATGGTTGGATGGTAGTCCCTGTTTGTCTATGGAACGAAGTGCCATGGAGTGTGTTGTCGATGCAGAAAATGCAAAAAAATCATCATTTAAATTTAAGAGATATGAATGAACTAATGAAAATTTAGGATTTTTAGGAATGGGGTCCTTACAGGAGAGAGTTTCTATGGATCACATAAACACTTTTTTGATCAAACAAGCAAAATTGTTAAAATCAGTGAATAGATGACCAAAAGTTATGGAAATTTGAAAGAAGATTTATATATAGAATACAAAAGTAAACTGATGAATTTTGAGATAGCGGAACATGAGAATCTGAACAAAAAGTCTATCAAACTTCCACCAGGTGCACGAGATTTGCCAGTTGACAATGGGGACGATGGTCCTTAAAACATGTTACCACCAAAAAGCTGGTACGTGAAGAACAAGTATCACAGTTCAACTCGATATTTTACTTAATTTAAGTTCACGAAACTTTCTTCACTGCTATAAATATTACATAATTCACCAAGGTTTTCCCGAAGTTACTATGTCAAGTATCAGATCTCCTCCACGGCTGTTTCACGAGTAACATTAAATTTGTCATCTATGGCTTTTGGCTCTAGCTGGTTTCCCAATGTTATTCTACCATCATCTTGTATGAACAAAGTTAGGACCAAACACATATCGTAAAAATGAGAAACTTGAAAATCAGTCAATAATCTTTAAATCCCTTACTTTCATAGGACTTGTTACAAAATTAGAAATTGACAACATACTTGAAAAGCATGCACATTTGATGTGTGTACCTCTAAATCCTGAGCAAGATATAATATACTTCCAGAACTATTTTCCCTATATATATATATATATATATATAAATGCAGGCTTAAATATGGATGCTCTGAATATACCATTGGACAATACTATGATCTATGGATTTCTATGTGAATGGAAGATATGTTTGGAAGTATCATGGAATGTTAATAGGTTCCTTGTATTAAGTTTATCATACTTTCTTAGAAATGAAGACTCCCATATACATTCTTTTTCTAAATCTTTGTACATAGGCACAGAAACTGATATGTTCAAGTTGCATAAGAGAAAGAAATACCATTACATTGAAATTTCATACTAACATCTATGTCAAGTTTAGGAGTTAATTTAATTTCTGTGGTCAAGACTTGGTCGTAGAACATTATTTGTTTCTCCATCAAAACTAAATAACACTGAACACTCTTAGCAATATCTGTTTAAATAATTAACACAATTACTAAACTGCATTTTTGCCTGGCAGTTCTGATATTGTTATATATTTTTATTTATTGAGAAGGCACCATGATTTTACACGATTTGATATGTTTTTAGCATTAGCCTTCACTTTCTTCACTTGTCTTTAGCCTTGAGTATTCATAAGCATTAATAAACTCTTCGATCATCCCACAACCAGTAGATATTTTGAAGACACATCCAAATTCACAAACAATTACATGTATACAATGAATCACATTTTCACACAATGCGTCACAGAAGTGGTTATTAACCTTAGAGGATCACATAACATTATTATAAAAATACAGGATGTTTAAAAAAAACAAGGATAAACTTCATCTTAGAATTGCAGAAGACAAAGTTTCATTTTACAATTAATTAATGACACACACACACACACACACAAAACCTTAGAACATTTGCTTCTAGCATTCTTAAGTAAACACATATCCAGACACACAGTGGTTTAATCCTTAAACCAAAATATTGGTTTTGCAAGACTGATATAATTTTTTTTAACATAGCTAGTGATGTCATACGGTAACTTGTGAACATGAGGTTTTCAATACCTTTCAATAAGACCTTTATATCATTATTTACAGTGATTACAGAAGCAGAGTGATCTTAGTTTGTTGGTATGAAAGTCAAAATAAAAAAGGCTAGCTAGCGATTTATATGTGAAGTGAATAAAGATTAGCAATTTAAAACCATGGTGGTGCGGAAACTGGGATGATATTCCTGGTTTAAAAAAATAAAACTGAAAAAATATGACACATTGAAATTATGTAAAGGTGTTATTTTCATATTTGAAATCTGTGACAAATATCCATAAGGGTATTACTGACATTTTTCTTCATTGTTTAATCAAAATCACAAGATGGTTTGTACTAATTTAATATTTTATTTATGTTAATTATAAAGAAATTAGTGACTACTGAAAATTTAACTCGCTAAATGTTGTAATAAGACAGCATATTTGAATGATGGTCTAAGCCAGGGCACTCCCATGGGTGGAGCAAGTGGAGAAGTCGTCTTAGACCCCGCAACATAAGAGGAAAGGGTTAGACCATATTCATAGTGAGCTATCTATGCAATCGTATACTTTTTATGTGCACTCTTCATCAGTAGAGAGAGCAAACAGGATATTGTTTGAGGGATTACGAGTTAGCAGCGCTATAGGCACTGATGATGTCAGAGATACTGGAGGCGGGCTGTGTCAGTACACTCACTATGACTAGTGAGATGTTTACTTAGCTACTCTTCCTGTTTTACCTTTTTTTATTTTTTCAACTGTGTGCCAAACTACTGGTAAGATATTCTGCTGAAAGCATTGAAGGTGCAGCATTTGTAACTGTAGTCCTGTGTAGAAAAGTTTGGATCGGAGCTCTTATCCTCTGATGGTGAAAACCTTATATAAAATGCAATCGTGAAACATTTCATTCTGCAATGACTATACTGATCTCGCCTGCCTTTGTTTTGTCTTCACTATTCAAAAATGTGCTGCTTGCATCTACAAGTAAATGTGAAGTAAATTTCAGTCTTCAGGTACCCCAAATGCTCTGTCCTCATCAGCATTGGCTACATAAACTACATGAAAGACAACTCTGTGGTGGGTATTTTAACATTCACCATGGCAGAAGCTGGTGGTAAAATTTCCATGGAGTAAACACAAATTGTAGATTTTTAAACTCTAAACCTGGATGTCCTATATATACCATTAAATGAAATGCTGGTCATCAAAGGATTTCCTGAAGTAAATACACCATAATTTACTTATTTACTTAGCTCATGTTATGACTGGAGCAGTCAGACCAATCACTGTTGCACTAAATGCTACAACACTAGTTAGCGCCACAATATACTTTTCCTCCAGTCCTCGCAAATTAACTGAATGGTCCTGGTATGAGGAATCAATATTTCTAATTAAGTAATAGTTGATTTGATTTGATAAAAGGGGCTCTATTGGAATTTTTTCAGCCTCCTGCACGTCGGCCTAGAAGGCTCTTTTGTGCAATCCCATTAGAAGAGATGCTCAATGCTTCCCAAAATCTGTTCCCTGAACAAGTTGCCGTATTTTGTTTCTGATGTCAGCATAGTTTCCTAGGTCTTTCCTGGTTATAAGAAAGAATAAATCTCTCTCTTGCCAAGAGGGGAAGTAAAACTTACTAATACTTCGGTTTAAGGATTAAAATTAAACCTTTCTTCTATATTGAGAATCCATTCCTAAAGTTTTGTCCCTGTTTTTTTTTTATTATTATTATTTTTTTAAATCCTGTATGAATGCAGCGCAATAATTTGCTATTAATGGTATCCATGTTACATAATCCTATGAACTACCTGGGATTATAAATTATTAATTCTCAGGGCTGCACCTGGGTCAATGACATTTTATCTCAGCTTTTTGCAACCCACTGTACTGTCATCATAAGAGGATTTCCTGACGAAATGTCAAATACTTTGGTAAATAACTTTAACCCATCTGCAAGCCCCAGAGTTAATTATTACTATCTTACACTGGGAAAGAATTTGTTCTTATAATCTAGGATCAAATTTAAAATCTGTAAATTTTGTTTTGTTGTAGGGAAATATTGAAAATATTTCTATATGATGAGATCCAGTGCACAAGTTCTGAAAGATAGTATTGAAAGTTAATAGAATAATATTATGAACTAGTGAAAGAGTGCGTACCTCCTGTGTTATCCTCATGGAGGACAAATCTTACTTTTACGTGCAGTAAATCTAGAGGACCCGTCAGCAGTTTGAGCATGAAAAAATTGGAATAAAAGAATATATATTTCATCAATAGAGAAACTAATTTAGGTCTCATTGAACGTTTCTTTCCTATGTGCCATATTTTGTGTGTTATACTGTAATAATAATTAAAAACTCATAGAATTAAATATCAAATTAGTATTTCAGATTAATAAATTTTGAGGTGAAAATTTCCTGAATGAAAATTTCATCTCATTGTGATCCCTGGGTTGAAAACCACAACATTATGAGCAAAAATGAACAACTTGCACTTATAGAACTTATAGAAGTTCTCCTTAGTAGTAAATAGTATTTTCTAAACGTTTCTCATAAATGCAATTTGAAAATTTTATACTGTGTAGCATTTTGTAATGAGGTATACTGAATTCCTGTTTTTATTACACAATACATTTCATAAGCATGAGATAATTTATTTACTATAAATTAAATCAGGTAAAAATTGAAATCATAAAATTTAAAATTTAAATCACCTGATGACAACACTTTTACTTTAAGTTATATAAACATCGTTATTTTAAAATTGAAGGAAGCATTATCAAAATGTTACATTAGTTGATAAAATATGTTAAGGTCTGTATCTCTGTTTTATAGAAAAATTAGTTCAAAATCATTTTATGTCATGTTGAGATAAGTCAAGGCATTAACTTTCACTTAAAATAATTATATCAGAGTATGCAAAACTAATATTTCTACATATTATAACTATCAAAATAAATTAATAAAATTAAGAATCTAAAGAATGTAATAGATATGTAAAAGAATTTAAAACCAACTTTGCATTCCTTAATTGAACAATAAGAAATTTATTACACAATTAGATGAAGAGGGAAAATTAAAACATATTTTTTATATTAAAAAAATAAAAATAGCAATAGTACAATGTTATTTTGCTATATTATATTTCATATTAAGAAAGGTTAAATCATGCAATGTGTATAAATAAGTACACTTTCAAGGACCTATTAAAAATAATAGACAAATCATACTGATTTCAGTTTACTCTCAGTACACAATGCTACTTGGGGCACTATAACAATCCTAGCAAAACTCAACTATAATTTCATGACTCGCTTCTGGGAAGACAAAAACATATATTGCACACTCACATTAAATAAAAACAAAATGCATACTTTATTTAAAAGTAAGTTAAATTCTGAAAATGTAACACACTGAATGGAAACATACAATTTCTTTTAAAAAAACACAGGGAGAGGAACAGAAGAAACGATGCTATTATAACAAATATTGCTGCAATAACTTCTTTACTACATTAAGTACAATCATGCTAGTTCAGTCATACTTTAAAAGTTTGGAATGTATAGATTTGTACCAAAGAATGGCAAAGATCATGTTTATATATTAATAAGATATTAACAGTTAAAGTATATCAGATTCTCTGGTATCGCCGTAATGGAGGGGAATAATATCGCAGACAAAGTAAAACTGTGGTTAATAAAAAACTGCATCAAACCTAATATTAATTAGGGATATACACTAAGAAAGTAAACGGTCTAACTGGTTAATGATATAAAAGTGAAAGTTCACTTAAGGGTAAAACCAACGGCAATAAGAATGTTATGTATATTTGGACTCAGCAATCAGGTAGGTAAAATTTATGGCCTCCATGCATGACACATTTTAATATTAAGCAGCGTAACCACTCAACATCACTATTATAAGTTTTCACATACACAGTATACCTTTCACAGATATTCTCATCTGCATCATCAGTTGAGGTCAACTGCCAGGTTTGCCGTAAGAGTGGTAGACGTCTCTGTTGGCTATATCAACTTATTGATGAGATCGTCTTTTGAAAACTTGTAATAACGAAGTTGATTGGTAACTCTATTTATTGTTAATATTTCATTACTTCAGTGTGGTTCCCATCAATAGTATTTGATTATTTACCACACATATTTTTATTACTTATAAACTAAACTAAACTCCGTGGTGCTACATCCCTTTGAGGAACTAGGTCTGCCATCCGACCGCTGAACATCTGCCATAGGCAGATGGCAGGATTGGGGGGCATGTGGTCAGCATATCGACTCCCATGGCTGTTATTCATGGCTTGATGAAGTGGAGCCGTCACTTCTTTATCAAGTAACTCCTCAGTTTGTATCACGAGGCTGAGTGCACCCTGCTCCAAATATCTCTACCTCAGAAAAATCCAAGGAGGTATCAGGAATCGAACCCAGACCTGCGGATCATTAGTCAGCTATGCTAACCATGAAACCATGCAGGTGGTCTGTTATTATTCATGGGGCACTGAAAAACAGGGCTGGCCTATACGAGACATGCTAAATAAAGGCAGCAAAAGAGTTGAAATCCAATCAACTGGTGCCAAACTTGTGTCTGTTGATAACTTCAGAGTGTGTAGAGAATACTTTCAACATCTATTGTGAGCAAAGTAAGTACAAATACAGAGCAGTCTGTCAGGAGATAAGCTGGGAGAGAGGCAATAGCACTGCTACAATTACTTGTTCCAGTGAAGGAAAATATTCCTCTATAAACTATGCATATAAGTTATATATTAAGAGGGACTAATTCTGAAAATTCAGTTGTACACTGTAAACTACATGGCTCAAGGCTGCACTTATGACTAAGGGGCACAGTTCCAAATCCTGTTTAGACTAAATTTTCTAAATAGACTGATTTTCCAGCAAAGTTCTTTTCTTTAACCGTTAAGGCAAATATTGGATACCTTCTCTAGTGCTGGGGCCTTAGAAATTTGCATCTCATGGAAGCAAAGAGAAATCACTGAGAGAAAGATATGAATCTGCTAATACACAGAACACTGATGATGATGATGATGATGACTACAACTATGATGATAGTAAAGAGTTGATGAATACTATGTACATTTTGAAATCCTTTCCATGAGAATGTAACATGTACAGATCTTTCTTCAGAACAGATTATTAGAAAGATAAATCTGGCATTAGAGAATTCTGTAAAATTTCTCACTAACCAAGTCTTGGAATGTATCATTGCTCCCTGTGTTTTTATGAAAGTAACTTAAATCATGTTTTTAAATAAAATATGATTTCTAAAACACATTCATAAACCACATAAGAAAAGGGAATAAACAAACAGAGGTTGTTTCATTTTTGCTCTTTTTTGTTGCACTGACTCGGTGGTCATTGAAATGAATAACTTTGAGTAAATATTTCCTTGTAAACACAGGAGAGTTTAAAGAACTTAAGACGTGACACTTCACTCGGTGAAGTGTGCCCATTACCTCTGTATTTTAAAGAATTCCATTTTAAATTACCCCTATTAGGAACAGCATAACTTGTTAAGCCTGCTTCAAGGGTGATTTTGGTTCAGCTGCCAATCTGAAAAAGGATATAAAAAAAAGAAGATTATAAAAACTAAGCAAAAATAAAGTAAATTCCATAGTGCTAAATCCCAATGAGGGATAGGGCCTACATGCTGGACGGATTATCAAGTCTTCCATTTAATTATCAGTTGTTCAGTTCACACATGGTACTGTGTATAGTCAAAAGTTTCAATATTCACCTCCATATACTATATTCAAAACAAAAATTAGGTTGTCATGCCACATACAGTGATACCTCAAGATACGAGTTTAATTCGTTCCGTAACCTTGCTCGTATGTCAATTTGCTCGTATCTCAAAGCAATTTTCCCCATTGAAATTAATTGAAATGCCATTAATCCGTTCCAGCCCCAAAAATTCTACCCCCAATTGTTTTTGTTACGTGTTTTTGAATAAGAAAAATGTATTTATAAATGACAAATATTGTATAAAAACATAACAAAAGAGAATGTAAAGCAAAAAAAACTTGTTTTATAAAGTGTACAGACATATTTGTTACGCTTTCTTCGGACCCATGGTTATAAAAAGAAATGTGATAAAGTATGTAAATGCACAAAAAGCGCAAAGCCCTAGAAAAGATGCTTCGACAGCGAGGTAAACAAGCACACAGGGGGAATATGTGGGATAATGCGCGAGACGCACGAGGCACAGGCGCAGTAAACTGGTGGGCCGTGTGCAGCGTCGCAGCTGGCCGTTCCTCGTATCTCAAATATCGCTCGTATTTCAAAACAAAACTTCGCTCGCTCGACAGCTCGTATCTCAAATAACTCATATGTTAGGGCACTCGTATCTCGAGGTACCACTGTATATTATTTAGGTTAACTCAAATATACGAAATATAAACGATCTTATCAAATTTAACAACATAATCTGATTGCTAGAGTTCTTTTTATCATTGCTCCAATATGAACACTAGATTCTTTCATGCACTTTGCTTCACAAGTATCGTCGCTATTATCTTTTATCGTTGTTCCAACATGTAAGTGACCTTAAGAATGGCACAAAGACACTGATATTTATATGAATGTAAAAATAAATAATTAACTACATTCAATGTAAGATATCACAGCAAAGTGCTGACTAGTCTTGAATGTATTTTGTTACTGCTCAAATGCAACATATACTGTTCAAATGGTTAATTTACTATTTTGAAGATGTTAAGTTACACTTTGTCTTGAGGCAACTTCCATTTGAAACAAGCAAACAAACTCAATAGTCAATAAAATTTCAAATTTTAATATATTATTTTTTCAATTTTAATAATAATTTTGACAAGATCTGTATGGTCCAAAGGTACTGGAATATTTTCTTAACATTGTCTGTTATAAGCAAGAATATAGTTCAAGTCCTCCCTCTCCAATCCCCACTCCCCCAGAATGAAAGAAAAAACAGGAAAATTTATCCTAAGTGTGAACAAACCCAATTTAGCTTGGTACACTGATGCTATGACAGTTTTGTTCCCCGTAATCCTAAATATACTTTTAAATCCCTACAGACATTGTGACAGAAGAGGACATGTCTATAACGAAGTGAAGATGCATCCAACTCTCATGCTAATTTCTGTACTAAAACTAAACAAACCTAAAAGTGTAGCATTTAAATTAAAATTAGTACAGTGAGTCCCAGGCAAGAGTTGGCCAATGACGTGGGTTTCTGCGTCGCGGCTGGCACAGCTCCAACTCCCGAGCGATCAGGTGAAATATCTACGCAAATAATGCCGCGGTTGGTGTAATTATTCAGGTTCTCACATTTACAGTTAAAATAACAACGAAAATAACCACATACCTCATCACAAGAGATGTTGGAAATGTTCTTCTCTTGCATAAGCACATAAGCACAACACCTTTTTAGGGAATTTTCTTTCACGCGCGTAAGTTCAGCTTCCGAGATAGAGTTAATTTCTCTTGTGATATTGTCTTTAAGTTCTTCTTGTGTATGGGAAATTGACCTATACACTTTATTTTTCAAGTTTCCCCATAAATAATATTTACATACTGTTAGAAGAACTTGATGACAATATCACATAGGCCTATCACACGAGAAAGTAACTCTGTCTCGGAAGCTGAACTTACGCGCGTGAAAGAAAATTTCCTAAAAAGGAGCCAGTATTGTCTGGGTGCAATAAGAGGAGAACATTTCCATCATCTCTTGTGATGAAGTACGTGGTTATTTTCATTGTAATTTTAACTGTAATTGTGATAACCTGAATATTTGCAACGACCGCGGCATTATTATAGATATTTCACCCGATCGCTCGGGAGTTGGAGCTGTGCCAGCCGCGACGCAGAAACCCGCGTCATTGGGCAACTCTTGCATGGGACTCACTGTATAAGAATTGAATGCAATCTTGCATATCTGTAGCAAAGTCTGTAGGGATCTAGAGGAATATAATTGGACTAGGTGAGTACCAGGCAGCCAACTGGACTAGCATCATTGCATCAAACTACAAGCTCTGATTTGATTCTTCAATGAGATATAACTGAAAATATGTTGATTACTAAACTAATCTGACAGGGGAACCGTACAAGTCATGTCGAAACCTACCCTCAACTTCTGCATATCGATAGGTCTTCAATACAGATAGACATATTCCGGGCAGTGGAGAGAAAACAAGGGCCCCAGGGATACATTTTTCTGGGTCCCAGTCAAATATTAAATTCACCACTGAAATACAACCTCACCCTTTATAATATATACAACAAAAAGATTATGTAATGATATTACATAATTATTAAGTGCCAGAATGGTACTTTGTGAGATTGTGTGATAGACGGGAAAATATCTGTCTGTCTGACTGTCTGTGTTTCTGTAAGCACGATAACTCAAATACGCTTTATTGGATTTTCATAAAACTTGGTCCCTTTAATTACGGTACACAATTATTCTTTATTTTTAAAGTATTTTAATGAAAAGTCTGTAATTCAACGAACGAACACTAATTATAATAATTAAATGTTGGCAATAATTAAAAAATAATGTGTTCATAAAAAATGTCAACTTCATTTGAATGGCATATGCATGTTAGTAAGGGTATTTTAAATTTTGATTTCAAAATCCAAAAGAAGAAGTCTGGTAGATAAAATGAAAGATAGCTATGTTTATTTACTTGTTTTTGACAGGCTTGGCAGAAAATTATTTGACCATCAGTTGTGAAATTAGGATTTTGCTCAATCCAATGAAATGGAAAAATACGTTAAAATGTTCTAATTAGGAACAATTTTATCTGTATGTACTAATTTAATCTGTTGAAAACCATTATTTTAAGTGCCGAACGTTAGTGAGGCCTACTTTTGAGTCCAAAAGGATTTCTGCTTCTACTTTTCTGAAGAGGTCAAATTATAAAAACCTTATTTTATCACTCAACTTCACTTTTAAATGTTTACATTACACATAACACGTTTCACAAGCAAGGCACTTGTGAAATGCATTATGTGTAAGTAAACACTTAAAAGTGTAGTTGAATGATAAAATAAAGTTTTTATAACATAAAACATAACTTAAGCTGCTTATCGACTTATAATAAATTTTATTTTAGAGTCAATTCAGAAGGTAAAAAATAAAACCTGGTCAGCCAGGCCGGGGCCCTTTCGGAGCCTGGACACATTAAAAAAATTAGCTGCTCATACAAACTACTAGTAGGTGAAAATTAATTGAGGATCTTGCAAATTTGAAATATTGTGTAGCCTCACACCGTTGTCGGCAGAAGAGGGTAGCAACTGAAGCCTTCCCTAATGAACACGCCAAGCATCGGCTGTCACAGTCACAGCTGCTTCCCATGTAGGCCTATGTGTAGTTTGCCTTATCTCTTCCTTTCCATATCATTATGGGAGCGAATAATATTACAATAATAATAAATTATACCCTCCTCTCACACAGAGGTTTGTATTCCATTGGGTCTCCTGAAGTAATTAGTATCTGTTTATCTGTTTAGGATTAGTAAAGTGAATCTCGTATGCTGTTTAAATTGGTTATATTATATTTCATTTTACTTTGGCCTATGTTAACGAGCACAATACATAGTATTTTAGTGCAAGTTCTTAATACGTAAAGAGCTTTGTATAGACAATAAACGTCAACATTGGTAACAGGTTGATTGAAGCGCTAATGTTGTGCTTCTCTGCTCATGGTGAAACAACTTTGTTTTAATCATGCAAATTGAGTGATTACTCATTTAGTCTATAACACCCACACATTCATATACAACCTCTCAATGTCTAACATATTAAATAGTTTCAAAATGTGGAAATGGTTAAGTAGTGATTATCTAAAAATGATCTATTACATTCAATGAGTAAAGACGTACTGTAAACTCCTTCCTTTACCTCAAATCATGCTGTCGCGTATCGCAGGGCTGCCACATGGGGGGGGGGGGGCTGCCGGACCCAGGGACCCGGGCCCGGTCCCCGAAGGGGCCCCCTGGATCCTGGTGATGTGGTATAATTTTATGAAAAACTGGGATAGTTTGATAAAATGTTCTGTTACACGAGTAACGAGAAGGAAGCTCCACGGAGAAGGGAAGAGACAACTAAATGAGGATGGTCGGCGGTCAGTGAGGGGCCCGCAACCAGTACTGATCCTGGGCCCGACCCCAATGTGGCGGCCCTGCGCGTATGGTCCCACTTCCCAGCATGGGGGCTTTTCAAGCGAGCTCTACAAGTGCCCACCGTTGTTCATTTATAGAACAATGCAAACACGTTTTCACCCACTTACAGTTCATATGAGCAGTTAATTTTTTGCACGTGTCCATCTGTAATAAAGACCAATTGATATGCTAAATATGAGGGCAGGTTTCGACATGACAATCCGTATGGTTCTCTTGAGAGTTTTTTTTTTTTTTTTTTTTTAAATAAGAATTGTACAGTCTTTTAGATTTATTAGAGTTGCTGGAACATATTTATTCTTACTTGACACTCCTTATGTGCTTGTTAGTACTTGGGATGCAGTTCCTTGAATGTCCACTGCTGGTAAGTATTGACTGGATCACATGGCATGAGAGAAAGATGTGATGTCTGTGGATGGAGAGCAATGCATTTCTTGAGCACTCTGTGCAGTAGTGTGCGACTTGCCTGGAACAACAAAATTACATGTAAGTGATCACTAGAGTTTGGATTAAAATAGTTTTATTTTAGCTTTTTACCATTTTCATACAAGTTATTTAAATTTCACTTTAATAAATACAACAAAATACAATGAAAAATATATTAACTAATTTTATTTTTCCTTAGGATTATAGGTCTACACTCTGAACCACAAGATTATAGGAATACTTTTTGCTTAATTTTCAACAGTTACAGATGTTTTAGGAATTAGGAATTATCCCACTGGCTGTATCATTAAAACTATCAATCACTACGTTTGCACTCCCAAGTTCTCAATAATCTATTCCATAGTAAGATTTGGATCCCTAAATTCAACAATATACATTATCATATACGAGAGGTCAAAATAACCTCATAGTAAATACTGTTGAAACATCGAAATACGGTTTAAAGGGTTTTATCGGTATGATGGCAAAACATTACAATAATCTACCTCCGGATGTCAAAAAAGCAACTAAATTAACTATTTTCAATAACTGTTTATAACTTTTTTTTAACTTCATCTAATATTTGAGCTGAATCTTACACCAAGCTTATGCTTATTTCTATCCTAACTTTTTGTAATTTATCTTGTTTCTATAACCCAATTAGGTTATATGTAATCCAATTTATTATCTATTTGTTAACTATCCTTAATGTCCACTGCATTGTATTTATATACCGGTACTTGTATTGTGTAGTAATTATATCTTGTAAACTGCTAATGATTGTACTTTGACTGTCCCTCATTGCGAGCCATAAGGCTTTTTGGGACCTTTATGAAAATGAAAATGAAAAAATGAAAAACTACAGTTCAGAGAAATTATATGAAAAATATTAGGCAAAAAAGTTTTAGGTCATTGCATATGCAGTTAATATACAGTAGCTCTTGATTATGTGCATAACAATAGGAAAAAAAAAAAACACTTCCCCAAGAAAATTTCCAAGTGTTAACAACATAGAACCAGCCATATCTCCAAGCTTGCCGGCTGTTACAATTCTTGGAAACTCCAGAGGAGAAAGTGGCAGTAGAGGGTAAGGGACAAGGTCAACCAGTCTGAAACCATCCCTTCCTATTCGTACAAAAATGTATGATTCAGCTGCTAGATTAGACAGCTCCTGTTAATAGACAAATGTTTTTAGTTTTGCCTAAGTAGTATAGCTACAGTTTTCTGTTTCTTGTTCTTCTCTGTCCAGTTCAAATTTGCCTTGATTATGCAAGACTTGGAGATATATAGCGCCAGGGATACATCACAAGATAGCATACACCTCCGCCCCTCTGCTGACCACATGCAATCAGCTGTTAGCAAGTTCTCGTACTTGTCTTCTGGGATAGATTGCAGCTGATGGCATACGGTCAAGTCAAAGCTTGTTCTTGGCTGTTTTCTTGAAATAACAGATTGTTTACAAGATGAAATGAACTCACTTTAGTATAATATTCAAATTAACACAAACAGAATTGATTTTTTATTTTAAATACGGGTTGTTTATTATGCAGTTTTAGTTCTCTCCACGTTCGATTATAATCTATACCATACCTATGTTACAATGAAAATCTGTTTCGAAATGGATATCACTATGATGCTGTTACGTCACATGTAATACACGTGCTATAGTATGGTTGAACAAGAAGACAATTATTAGATTGTTGAGATTGGAACTTGCACACGAACTTCACTTAACAGGTATATTTACCTCAGAATCGATGGACAATTTCCATCATCAGCTGTATCTTCCCAACTCAATTTATTAATATTCTCACTCTATCCGGGTTGAAGTCACTTCTCTATCTCTCACATTTGAGTCCTGCTGTGCTAAATAGACTCTCAGAAAATACTGTTGCTGGTGGTGTACAGAAATATTTCACAGTTATTTTCTG
>CAXKWD010000003.1:81595293-81795293 GCA_964059195.1 Ectobius pallidus
AGGGCCATCCACCGTACCAAGACGACAGAAAACCAATTTTATTCCTTGCGTATCAGCCTCAATACAGCGTTCCCCTACTCCTAGCTGTCCTTTAGAATTCAGACGAATCAACTGCAAATTACATCAACTCTCATCATTTTCAAAACTCTGCTATAGAAATCTATGAAAATAGTACAATAAACAAATACTAAGAGCACATTAACACATGTTAAGTTTTAAAAACAGTTGCAAACTCTAATTAATTTACTGAACACACATAAATATTACAGGTACAATGTATTAAATACAAAAAAATGACTTTTTTGAAGTAACAACTTGCCTGAAATCTGGATAAAATTAATGCAAGCTATTTTCAGCAAGTGTTCATTAGTTAATTATCATCTTAATTTATTTTTCATAAAGTTTATTTCTGAAAATGCAGATTTACAAGTGTGCATTAAAAAAAATAGCATATATAACTTTAGCACCACCTTCTGAAGGTCTGGAAAGCTATTATCAACACATATTTACATTCAATAGTTCACTGACAGTTTGAGGGAATAAGGTGGTACCTACTGATTTCATTATTATAAATCGCCCTCAAAGGATCAACATGAAATTCATTAGTTCATTAAGTAGCTTTGAACGTCTGTTGCAAAGTCAAATCTTATTGAAATTCACTAACCTTCAGTTGCAAGGAACTGTTATTGAAAACTGTTTCTGTTTTACTGGGCAGTTCACCACTGGGTTCCAAAGAACTAATATTTGTTAAAAAAATTAGGCTATGTTAGTAATATTTAAAAAATTGTTAAATGTATTCTGGAATTCAGATAATTATTAATAGATCTTCATATTGAAACTGTTAAGCTGATGTCCTATTATCCAATTTGTGGTTCAAATTTCTACGAACCATGCAATTTACTTATATGACATCGATGACTGCCATTTCACACAATTTCATTCTTTATTTTCCATCGAACTTATAGTAGGGATATACTCTTCTCGGGTTTGCAGCCAAGTGAGAAGTGTGGCATTCTCCAGCATTTCAGAGACCTATGCTACCACCACCCTCAGGGATTCTGAAGTGTTGAGTGTTGTATCACCTATATATAGCCTATACAAATCCATATGGGTTGGATTTGACCAGTAAATGTTCAGCTTTGCTTTTTCCTATCCTTTCCGAGATTAACAAGCATCTTCTGTCTTTCAAATATTGGATGCATTTGTTCCAATTCAGGTTGAACTTAGTTTTATCGACACTTCAGAATCCCTGAATCCCTGAGGGCAAAGGCAGAGTCAGCCTCTGAAACATTAGAGAACACCAAAGTTCTTACCTGACTGCCAAGCTGAGAAGAAAATATCCCTACTGTAAGCCAATACTTCATTAAGTCAAACATCTCTCCTAAGTGATTTTTCTAAATTACCTGGTACTCTGTGATAATGCCTGTGAACATGAAGTTATCTTTTTAATGTTTAATCAATCGAAAAGAAGACAGGATCCTCACCTGATTATTTCCAAAACCGTGGCAATGGGACATCCCCATGAGACTAGGTGGGCCATGGCCTAGTGTATCCATACAGTTCTGAGATGCCACATTGCGTAGCTAGCAAGAGAAGAATAAAATTAACCACATTAGTTACCTGAGACTGATCATCACCATTGTTGTTATCATCATTCATGCATTCAAACATGCTAATAAATGATGGGGCAACTTCGCCCATTGTGTCCCAGCAATGCGAGGGCAATGCTACGCTGCTAACCTAAAAGAAAACACAAAAACCACACAACAAAGCAAAAAGCTTAAACATGCAGCAACAAATAAAGCAAACATATACTTTACTACAATACAAATAATCAGGGGAATGTACTTTGTATTTAAAAAGTTTATCTCAAGTTTAGCAAAGTTCTGTAACTCATGCAGATTTCACATTTTACTTAAGGGGGGACATACAACTTTCGGTGAAATTCATAGATCAGAAATACGCAAATTTCATTATTTTTTTTCCTCAACAATGAATTGCTCTACAATCTTGCAATCTGACATACTCTTTATTGACTACTACTACAATTGCATATTATTTTCGAAATTAATTAAACTGATACAGTTATGGGTAATTATCGTTTCAAAATTGCAGTCACCTTTCATGCACTGAAATGCCGTTTGTTTAATAACTTTCACAAATATCAATATTTCTGAGTGATTATTTTTCTGTGTATTTGTTAATATCATATGAACAACACTATCTACAAACGTTCATTTAACATCAATAGTTTATTTTTTAAATATATACATATTTAAAGAAGAAGAAAAAAAATCAATTTTATAAAAATACTTATACTGTAGATATTCCAAAGATTGTAGACGATGTTGTTCATAATGATGTTTGCATATAGATAGAAAAAACAATCACTCAAAAATATTGCCATTTGTGGAAATTATCACGGAAACTTCAGTGCACAAAACGTGGCTGCCATTTTGTAATGATAATTACCCATAACTATAACAGTTTGATTAATTTTGAAAATAGTATGCAATTGTAGAAGTAGTCAATAAAAAGTATGTCAGATTGGAAGGTTGTAGTGCAATTCATTGCTGAGGAAAAAATAGAGAAATTCACCTATTTCTCACCTGTGAATTTCACCAAAAGTTGTATGTGCCCCTTTAAACGCTTCTCACTGCTAACTTCTCTTGGGTTATGTTACATCGAATTTTTACATGGATATTGTAAACAAGATCATTATGACCAAGGCCCAGAAGTGAATGCTCTATCAGAAGATGAAATATGCATGTAAATATGCTTGAAATTTGTATAATATGTTCCGGAACTAACAAAATATGCTCTATAATTTAAGTAATTTTAATACTTTACATTCTCTTGTCAGTTGAATTACATTATAAATTACAGAAAATATTGGAAGTTGTATAAATTACACTACAAAACTTTTTAAAAGGCATGGTCAATGGAACAAATTTTAGTAAATTGAAAACTAATGAAGTGAAACGTTTCTTTAATATTATACATTCAGTTCTGAAAACATTAGGTTATGTACTGTCAATTAATGTACAGTCTGTTCTCAAAAGATTTGCATAAGCTGTCAATTTTTGAATTAACAGAGATATGCACAACATTTAAAATCTGTCAGAAATATGACTTTAAAAATGTGACAAATTAATATAACATGCACAAATATTTTAATATCAAGCAAATATGATGCATTATCACACAACTAACAAAATATGCAACAAAATGCAAAATGAAACCATCAACATTCTGTTATTTCTTTCATGTCTTCTACACATTTTAACACTAGTATGTAATCAAGTGCATTATTAAAAGTATGATTTTCCATAAACTTATGGGCCCTAATCATGATAGCTGTCTAATAATAATCATGTTTATTATTATAAATATAAACTCTATGTTGCTACATGCTTACAAGAGATAAGACTAACAGCAGACGGCAGAATCTGCATGGGAGGCAAGCTAGCAACATATCAAATTTACACTTTAAAACACTCAACTTCAGTAATTTAAACACGGAAATTCTGCCTTGTCAATATAAAATATAAAATCAGATATATTTTGGCCAACTTATGGCCATTCTCAGTTATTAAATCTTTAAGTAAAAATTAAAAGATAGCTACAGCACGTCAAACCAACATAATTAATGTGGTTATGCAGCTACAGATAGCTACAGTACATCAAACCAACATAATTATGCAGCTATGGTTTGATTTTTACTTAAAGATTTTTATCACTGAGGATGACTACAACTAGGTCGAAATATATCTGATTTTAACAGTTTATATTTTATATTGACAAGGCATCATAGGATTGTCAATAAGGTTCTATGTTATCAACATCGTAACTTCAATGATTGTTGTAGTAAAAACTTACTACATTAGAATGTACATTTTGGTGGGTTCCCCATCATCATCAGCTGATCTGAGTAGGTTTTGGGGAACCCATCAAAACATACATTCTAATATGGTAAGTTTTTACTTACAACAATTATGTGAAGTTGAATGTCTTACAGTTTAATACAGTGGAACCTCAGGAATACAAACTGAATACAAACTGATCTCTGTTCGGGTTCCAGAAAATTCGGGTTATCAGAGAAATTAGGTAAAATACTCCTGATATACCAAATGCAGTAGACTTCGGATACTCTGTGAAAGAGTAGAGAAAGAACTAGAAAAAAGAGAAAAGATGATAACCGATTTTGTTTCTACTAATTCAGATGTCGTATTCATTCTTAAATACCAATTCAAATGTTAAGTTAGGAATAAACATTAGCTTTGTTTCTGATTCGTACTACGGAGGTTCCACTGTATATAATATTGACACTTCACAATGTTTACTAAAGTAATCAAAAAATGAATCTAAGATGTTAACTTACCTCTCCCCAGTGCAGATTCGGTGGTAGAGGAGGAAATTTGTCATAGACATCATATGCAACATTTTCCATGAACCATTCAAAACTCTTGCAGTTAAGTTTCTTCTTGAGAGTCAGCTGCTCAGTTATATCACCCATGTCAAGATATCTGGCAAGGGGCTCACGTGTGTAGAAGTATTCTTTAAACTTATCATCAAACCAGGTTTCAATTACTCTTTTGTAGTTCTGAAAGCAATGGATATTTATTACTATAAAATAAAATAGAGAGACGAAAAGGAGTTTAGAAGTGGGAAATCAAATTCTAAAAACTAAAGAGTAGCAGAAGTATTCTTTAAACTTATCATCAAACCAGGTTTCAATTACTCTTTTGTAGTTCTGAAAGCAATGGATATTTATTACTATAAAATAAAATAGAGAGACGAAAAGGAGTTTAGAAGTGGGAAATCAAATTCTAAAAACTAAAGAGTACCAGAAGTATTCTTTAAACTTATCATCAAACCAGGTTTCAATTACTCTTTTGTAGTTCTGAAAGCAATGGATATTTATTACTATAAAATAAAATAGAGAGGCGAAAAGGAGTTTAGAAGTGGGAAATCAAATTCTAAAAACTAAAGAGTAGCGAATTACAAGGGTCGTCCAGAAAGTAAAGACAACGCTTGGCCTCATTTGGGTGTGCAAACATAGGCACAATTTCAATGTTTTAAGCGGGAAATTTTTTGACATCCTCCTTACAGCCCTGACCTGGCACCCAGCAATATTCACTAGATTCCGAAACTAAAGGACTTTTTGGGTGGAAAAGTTCCCAACTGATGAAGACCTCAAAGCAGCAGTGACATCCTGGCTCAGGTTTTTGGCAGTAGAAAGAGTATAACATCGGCATTGAAAACTGGTACCTTGACAGCAATGGTGATTACGTTGAGAAATAGAGTAAGATATTGTATCTTTGTAAGTAAAGTTTTGTGTTGATATCTTTTGTTATTATTTAGCTAAGCCAAATCGTTCTTTACTTTCTGGATGACCTCGTGCGACAGAACCTGAAGTTCACGTTTTCTGAACGCGTAGAATTTACTTTCTGGATGACCCTCGTACAACAGAACCTCAAGTTCACGTTTTCTGAAGACGTAGAATTTTTTACTCTAAATAACTTACATTAAGTGGAGGTTTTAATTTAAATTAAAAAAAAAAATTGATGAAGAAATCAATTTATTTACTGAACCCCGCTTTAGTTACAAACTACAATTGCAATTAAAAATAGTTAGCACGAAAAAATATTCTTTGCTGTAACATACATTTATGTAGAGACATTCCTTACTGCAATTTTGAAATATATTTTAATACAATAACATGGAAAACCAGACTGAGAGTATGGATACCATTATGCTGGCTCATATCACAATTAACAAATCTTCAACTAAATTGTGGGAACATTGGTGCTGGTGTAAGATGGATAGTGCGAGTGCTAATATATTCCAACACTACATGCTGCACCAATGTTTTCAATAATTGCATTCTGAAAAGTCCGGTGCCAAGTGCAAAGTGTTAAGAGGTATCTTAAGTTGTAATTATATCAGCCACTATTTAAAACTGGAGTATTCTGGGAATGCTAGAGTAAGTAGTAAAACTGCTCCTAAGAATAGTTTCATGTCTTAGACTATACTTACTATAGTGACAAGTGGTCCTTTTTTCTTTTGAGCCAATTTGCCAAAATTATATGGCATAAAACCTCTATATACATGACCCACACGAGAGCATGGTACCCACTCAATGCTGCCACCACACTGCCAAATCTGAGAAAATAAATGCATAAAGGGGAATGTTAAAATTTATTTAATTATGATCAAGAATGGCTCCTTTGTTTCCCATTCCTTCCTTCAAAAGTTGGTCTCCCTAAGAATATGGTATGTTAACATATTATTTCTTGTATTGTAAGAATGTATATCTTGTTTGTGTTGTAATCCTGATGTTACTTTTTCCATAAGTGAGTATTGTAATAAACTTTTTTGCAGTAGGAGAACATCGGTCATACGGCTATTGCTTGCTCAGAATAAACACCATGGAAAAAGGCAAAATAAGCTTTTCTCTTATATGGTCAGGAACATAATTTTTTTAAGTTCTATATTAAATATATGATTATTTAGAAGATGACTCTGGAAACTTTAGAAACAATGCGATTGATGTGTGGTATCCAGAGTAATTTGTTGTCAACTACTAAGCCCAAAAAATTTACATTAACTGAATTTTTATTTATTTTTTAAACTAAATGTCAGATAAAAAGCCATTGTCCCTGAACCATACATGGCTTGTTATAAGTTGTATCATCCCTATATAGGACTGTATGGGTGGGTACAAAAGATAAAATAATATGGGCCAAGAATGGAAACTTGTGAAACTCCATGTTTACTGTGCTATATTAGGCTACTCTTTTCCTACAAAAACAATTTGCCTGCAACCCATACGCAGAAAAAGAAAAAAACACCAATACCTTGAAAGACAGTTCGAAGTTCTCTCCTCCCCACACTAATAGACCTGGGTCATACGCACCAATAGATAGAAAATATTCACGATTGATAGCAAACAGACCACCTGCATGAGTTGGAGACCTGGAAAAATAAGAACGTGAAAACTATACAATAAAAAGAATGGATCTTAATTACTTTCTGCTTACAAATTATATTGAAGAACTGTCACATTAGAAAGAAGAGAGTTATACTCACTTGTAAGGTTCACTGTTGTGTTCTCTGTTCTTTGCTTCTCTTGGAGAAAGCTCGTTTTCTTTGTACAGCATACCCCATTCAAAAATGCCTCGATAGTGATGACCACCTTGATATACTGGTCTGTATTCAAATGTTTTAAAATCAACACCATCAATAACAGGCACTGTCATGATGGTCCTGGTAAACAGAAAATATACAGTTGCAGTAATTATAATTAATATTACCTAAGTTAATACAAGAATATGTTTGATTAAATTAATCGGGAAAACATTGTGAAGTGTATATTATATATAATCAATAAGAATATTCTTCTTCACACCTATTTTGTAAGTCAAAACTTACCAAATGGATGATCGTTTCGGTGAGTGACTTCTCACCATCATCAGCTGTTCTCAACTGTCGTGTTTCCTTCTTTTTCCACCAGATTATATTGATTATATACGAGGGATGTTCCAAAAGTAAGTTTCGTCGTTTTTTTAAAAAGTGAAGATGGTAAAGCAGATGAAGCAAACAACTGCCATAAGAATCGACACCTATTGCTGGTTCAACGACGGAAAGAGCGTCAGCAGAGGAGAAACGATGCATGAGTAGAGTCCCGAAGAAGAGAGAGTAGCAGTAGACTGGCGTGCCCAAGGTTATTTGAGTACAAATCACGATGGCAGATGGACGTGTACTGAAAACGTGGTCGACAATGGAAGTACATACTGTTATCCGGTATGAATGGGCATGTAGGACTAGTGTGTCCATCATCCATGGATGCCTACAGACTGTGTATGGTGAAGAGGTCATGTCTCATCAAACTGTTGGTCGCTGGTGTTGCATGTTCAGTGAAGGAAGGCACCTGTTCCATGCAATGAAAGCCGCACTCTCGGGACGTCACTTCCAAAACAATGCTGAGGTGGAGAAGGCTGTGCGACAATTCCTTGCATAGCAGGGCACCGAGTTTTACCAGAGTGGTTTCTTCAAACTGATTGCAAGCTATGACAAATGTCTCAATGTCGGTGGAGACTATGTTGAAAAATAGTGCAAGGGGTATATTTCATGATTGCATGGTGTATTTGTTTTGGTAATAAAGTTTCCATGTGAAAAAAAAATGACGAAACTTACTTTCAGAACATCCCTCGTACAAAAATATGTGTTTCAGTTTTATTACTTATCTTATACCAACTACCAAACATATCAATATTAATATTGGATGGAAATCTACAGTGAAATGTTGATATCTGTAGCAAGATTGAGATCGGAAACATACACACCAAACTTCACTAAAAGGTATAATTACCCAGGATGATCATTTCAATGGGTCTTCCCACCATCATCAGCTGATTCCTGGGTAAATATACCTTTTAGTGAAGTTTAGTGTGTATATTTCCGATCTCAATCTTACTAGAGATACCAAACATATGACTACAAACATTTATCCCCGGAGGCCAGAGTCTTTTTAATGTTTTATATTTTGTTTATCTTCACCGATCTGATGGTCTAATTTTAACCTTTTAAATTTGTGAGACGCTTAAAAGAGTTACAATCTGTACTTCTGATAAAAATGTGCAATGCAACACACATGGGCAACCAGTTGAGGAGCCTCTGATGATGTTTTTATGTGTGCTAAGGTTAAATACATATATGTCACAAAGAGTGGTATTGGCATTCCCAATGTCATCCCCCTTCAATCACTACACTTTGTAACTTCATTTATCCCTAACAAAGGTTGTGTGTTCCACACCAGGTCTAACTTCAGAAGAATTAATACACAAAATACACAAGAAAAAGAAGCATCTTCAGCTAGACTCCATCTGTTGATCGGCATCAGCATCCTCTCGTGGGAAACCAATGAACTTCCTAATGAGATAATCATTCACGGGAATTTCAAAATTCTTAAGTATGTTTCTGTTCTGGTCTGTTTGAAGATGAATGGGGATACCCTTCAATTTTAGCGAAGTTAGTGTGTTACATTCCATCTTATTTATTGTTTTTATATAATAAAAACTGTATATTCTTCCTAAATAGTATGATATAGGGTGAAACCCAAAGAACCGAGTGGGACAACAAACAAAATGGAAAAATGAATGAATTGAAAAAAAAAAAATAGACAGAACAATGTCAGTCAATAGTATTAATAACTTACCTATCCCTGTATATTGGTGCTAACAGCGGAGGCAGCCAATTAACATTAACTTCACAATGAGCATCCAGAAACAAAATTACTTCTCCCGTTGCTTCTCTGGCTCCAAAGGAACGTGTTCGAATTAAACCTTCTCGTTCCTTGTTTCTGATCAGTCTCACTTTTCCATTAAACCTTGTTATATATTGTTCTAATCTTCCTTTCAAGTGATCTGTGAAGAAAAATAAATAAATTTAGTAAGAAACCGTGTATGTAGGATTTCCCAAACAGCAATATGGAAAGGGACATAAGGTGAGGAGCATGGAAATCAAGGAGCCATGAACCTATGAAATGGGGTTATGATATTATTGTAGTCCAATAAAAATAATTTATCATATTTATTTATTATTTGTACAGATCTCTTGGATCATAGGTCATTCAGGCCTATTTCAATTTATTACACATATTTATTTGGCCGTCAAGGAAAAGTAAATTCAAAGCTGTGCATTAACCTATAAGTGAAGAAAACTCCGGAAATTCTATTCAGATGGGCCAGCCATAAGAATTGAACTCATGATCTCTTATATATGAGTCTGTCAATGATACTGCTTAAGTCACCTTGATCAGCATGGCGTTATGCAGTTCTTTTAGGGTATAAAGTACAACATTCATTTCATATTATGCTTTCAGGGTTGCAGTGCTAAACAAAATAGAAGGCATTAAAGACCTAAATTACTGTCTCTGAACTTTTCTTTGGGGTGCTAGGAAGAATCACCAGGACTTCTTTATATGGTAGTAGAAAATGAACAAAGACACTCGAGATAAATTGAATCAGTAATTTTAGAAACAACGTAAATCTACAAACATAAATTATTCAGAAATTACAAAAACTAATTTATGAAAATATTTTTGTACATGTAAAGAAAGTGATAACATTTTTAAACATATAATGTAAACACAAAATATAACATTTAATGTAATGAATTTAAGCCAAAAAAGTCCAGAGGTACACTGTTTCTAAGTTTAACACAAAATATCAGACAAAACATTGATTTGTTATTTTAGTTTAATTAAATTCCAAATTATAAATAACAAAAGATCAAAGAACTGTTACAAATTATACTTTACACACTGTAACTGTCAATTATTAAATAAAACTATTTGATATTATTACACAAATCTGCTTTTTTTTTTACATAAAAGAAACTTTGTGAATAAAAATTATTTCAGTACAGCTGTTTCAAGGCACTGGTAGACAGAATGTATGGTAGCTTTGCCACAAACTAGGGCTTTTAGGGATGAACTGAAACTAACTGATAGTGGAAAAAACCCTGCAGTAAATTCCTGAAGAACAGAAATCATTCTATACTGACATTTTGGGAAAAAATCCATAAAGGTTGTGGGTTTTTTGTGTTGAACACAGAAAGCCAGCACTATCCAGTCTGACATAAGGGCCCATAGTAATAAGGGGAACGCTTGTTACTGAAGGGAAAACCATACGGAGGAAGGGGCAAGTTGTGTGTAAAAGCTATTAATCACACTCAAGGACATTCACTTTCAAGGTTTCTGAGACAGGAACCAATGGAATTAAATACCTTCCTAAAAGGCGTAGAGGCCTTCTTCTGACTGTAATAGATTCTGTAATTGGATTTCTAATTTGTAAAAACTGCTGGATCTGGAATAAACTGAAATCACCGGTATTGTGTTTGAAGAAGTATATGACAAAAGAAGGCAATTTCTTGATAGTGTTTAGCCTGCATTATTTTAATTAATTAAAGTAAGTTCTACAATTTTGGGCCCAATCATTCTAATGAAAAAATTTCCCTATTATGTGTTAATGAACAGATCAACATTACATATACACTCTTAATGTTACAACAATGAAGTTCATCAAGAAGGGAGCAAAACAGTGCTGCCATTGTTAAGAGTAGAAACCACAGAAGTACAGTAGTTCTGTTGTTTCTAAACTTAACACGATCTTTCACTGACAGTATAGGCAAGATAATAGCCGAAAGTTGTGTTCTTTCTTCACAGAATTATGCAACTATGTCCAATGAATGCATTAAAATAGAAAACTAATTTTTTGAAAAAATAAATAGATCTCTATTTACCCTTATATAATATATTTCAACAGCATTTTATTTTATTAGCCCTGAGCCTTTGAGTTCTGCAGCCTGGCAGGTCATGTAAATCGGAGCCCTGTATCCATAGGAGAAACGAATGGATTTGCTTAATCTCGCAAAATAACAGTATAACCTAAGAAAATAGTATATTATTGTGCTAACTTTGATTATACAAGGTACTAGAAGTACTGTCCCTCCATTACGACATATCCATGACATCTTTATTCTTCTTCTGTGAATTCTGCCTAATTTGATTCTGGAGCTGTTCTAATCTCTCTTCTATTTCATCAATCTTTTCAATAAGCACATGTGAATGTTTTCTTGGTTAATTATTTAACACAGAACCTTTCCTTAAATTTAAAAGTAAGTATATGTACAGTGCTTCTGTCCAGGATCAGAAATTTTCTATGAACTTTTCAACAGATCACCTATCCTAAAATACATCAATACCATAAAGACTTATAAAAAGATACTCAGGAAGAGATCGATGGAATAAAAACAGGTAAGCCATCTTTTAATAGCCTTGTGAGTAGGGTTGTTAAGGTACCCATAGCAAGCACAATGCAGTTTTATGTACACTAGTGAGTGAGAATCACGGTTTTAACCTTAAAACATTCTCTCCTTAGGCTCAGGAGTCAAAGGAAGGCTTGCCCTCTGTATTCTAGTATAGAGCTACAGTGTACAGTGTTTACACACAAAAAGGGTACAGTATTTTTATTCTCACTGCCACCAACAGCAAATGGGTAGTCAGGATGTGGATATTGCTTGACTGTTTTAGAAATCATCAGTAGGGAAGTAAATGTGACAGTGTACTGCAGAAGTGATTGTGAGTTTTACAGTGTTTTGAGCAGAGAAGAAGAACCAATGGGTCAGAAAATAATTATCATTAAACATCATTAAGTTTCAGTTATTAATATATATTATTTATATTAATAAATATAAAACAAGATTTTATTATAAAAACAATCTGACAAACCTTTTGGGATATTATCCTCAACTTTATGAGGCAATGTTAATTAAACTTACTTATATAGTGGTATTGTGCTTGTCAAAATAGTAGCCTATGTATGTATACTGTATACAGTAAAATCTGAATGAACTATAGTTATTTTATATTTTTTAAACAAATTAGTTGACATAAACCAATTCAGACTTCACTATTTACCTTTTTAATTGGAAAGCATGTTTCGGGACATACTTCCACTAGTTGCTATCAATAAAAAAGTATTGCTTCATTGTAAAAAGTTTAATTAGTAAAATGTTTATTGAGTGCCAGTATGGTACTTTATGAGATTGTGTGGGGGACGAAAAAATGTCTGTCCGTCTGTCCGTGCGTCTGTACGCACCATAACTCAAGTACGCTTTTTCGGATTTTCATGAAACTTGGTATAAACATTCATAATGTCGATGAGAAGAACCCTATTGATATTGAACCAAATCGGTTCACCGGTACCAGAGTAATGCCCAATTTAATGCCTATTTTAATAGATTATGGCGCCTTTCTATGGCGCCATCACTCAAATACACTGTAACGGATTTCCATGAAACTTGGTATACCCATTTATGACGTCCATGAGAAGTGCCCTATTGAATTTGAACCTAATCTGTTGACCGGTACCGGAGTAAAACCCAATTTAGTGTATATTTTAAAGACGCAGTAACTCAAATACGCTTTACTGGATTTTTATGAAACTTGGTATACACATTTACAATGTCCGTGGGAAAACGTCTATTCATAATGGATAAAATCGGTTGATCTGTTTCGGAGTAATGCTCAATTTAGTGCCTATTTTATGGCAATATACATATTCGAAAGAATTTATAAAAAAATGAAAATCAGTTATCTTGACAACATAGCCTATTGTTTTACTGTGATCTTATAAGGCCTTGGAAATTAAAATACAGGTAGCTATGACAAAAAACACTATTGTTTTACATGCGCTTATCCAACTAGACCGTTAAAATGACCCAGGTGGCCGAGATGGTAGACCTTTCTTCTTCCGTAAGCCCTGCTTAATGAATAAATCTGGAGCTTAACTTGGAAATCAATTTAAAAAAAAAAACATATTCTGCATATCATAATTGCAGTCATAACTGATTAAACAAAAACATACTGGCACTTTTTTACATCAGTTTACCTGATTTTATAGTTATTTTATTGCATTTGTAACTCTTTCAGTGTTTTAAATCTGATATTCATATTTAGTTGCTGCAAAGATATGCCACCAGACGTGATTCTCCTATAAGACACTTATGCCACTTTTTTTTTGTTTGGTCTCTAATAAAGCACCTTATTGAATGTTTACTGTACGGGTAATAATTACTCTATAGATAATTATATATGAATTATTACCTTCTAATTAAGTGGAAATAACTGTGATTAGTTCCTGTATTACAAAGATGTAACACAAAGATGATGTAAAGTCCCCGTTACTTAATGAAAAATGTATCATGTTTCACAAGTTCAACCTGTGACAATTCAAACCAATTCAAGCTGACAGAATGTGACACTACTACATCAAGCATTTTGGTAGATGTAAAGAAGGCTGTGATAATATATTCTGTTATTTTGTATACTGTAATTACAATAAAAACATACCTTTGTTACTGAAGTCATCTACTAACAACACTTCTTCAAGAAACTGAGGTGGAGATCTGTTTATTACACTGTGAACAGTTCTTAATAATGTTGACCAACCTTCATTATGGAAAACTATAATTACACTAGTTTTGGGCAAGTCGTCAGGGTAATTCCAATGTTTGCATCTGAAAATTGACATACAAATTACAATGAACGAATTCAAAATTTGTTCTGTCTTTAATGAACTCTGAAACCATAATTACAGTGATAAAAAAGTAAACATTTGTTGTTTATGGCTAAAGCTGATATGTACGATTTATCAATTTTTATTGTCTAGATACGTCGTAGTCTCAAAGTTGTTACTGGTAGGGCAAAACACAATAATGCAGGTTAGTTGCAGAGCCACTGATAATGCTAGTCATTGATATTTCATTTTCTGTAGAATTTTATAAATAACATAATTATGTTTTATTATATTACAATATGTACATCTCAGTTTTTGCCATAACACCACAGAAATGTCAATTGGGAGGAAATTCATTTTTATAATACAGAAATGGCTCCCATTTTGTTGTAGAGTTAAACAATCATTACATACTACATGCCAGTATTACATCTGAAACAAAAACACCTTTCTGACTTTGTATGCTAAAATATACCTGATTAAAATGGTATTGTGAGAAAATACTGTTACAGGAGTTTGAGTAATCATATTTTTAAAAATGTTGTTCTGAAATAATTAAGAACTGTACACTAGATATGGCAATGGCAGCAAGAATCACCACCTAGTTCAACCAGAAACCAGAATGTTCTCATGATCCAGTGTGTAAGATACAAGAACAGTGCTATGAGACCACAAAGGCTGAGTTAAATTTACTCTGTAATTTAGTTGCATTATTTTGCATTTCATTATCGTCTTTTAAGTAGGTATATTTACTGAAGAAGTGTGTAATTTCAAATTAATATGAAGTAGTGAACATATGGAAATGTTTCGTCACATTTTTCTGGTTTTACTACTCCATCTAATATTATAATTAAAGAGATTAATGTAAATTGCATTGTATAAGGTATATCTCCAATTGCACAATGAAACTTGATGATTAAGTATGAGAAACATTCAAAGAATTAAACACCATGGTAACAAAATTCACCCTAAAACTGCAAGCCTCCCTGTAGGTCAGGGTGGAACTCAAAGCAAAGGATAACAAGCATCATATTTGAAACCTACAGCGCTTTTTTTCTCTTATAACATGCTGTATTTGAAGTTCAAATGAAAATCTAATGAAGCAAATAGCAATAAAAACAATATACATATGGTATACAGAGCAAAACTGGCTGTATGTTTACACAGATGGGTCATTAATAACTGGGAAGCAGGAGCTGGAATAACCTGTAAATGTTTCTCCTTTTATATTTCACTAGGAAAGTTGACAACACATTATGACCGAGCGAGGTGGCCAAGATAGTAATGTCTTGATCTTGCATTCGGGAGATCCCAGGTTCAAATCGCATCGCTGGCAAATTTGACATGAGTTTTTCATGGTTTCCTCAGAGTAAAACCCAATTTAGTGTCTATTTTAAAGACACGGTAATTCAAATACACTTCATCGGATTTTCATGAAACTTGGTATACGCATTTATAATGTCCACGGGAAGACGTCTATTAATATTGGATAAAATCAGTTGACCGGAATCGGAGTAATGCTCAATTTAGTGCCTATTTTATGGTAATTGAAGTGTTATTGGTAGTATAATAAATAACTACTAAAGTTTTACACTCACATTTATTTGTGTTCTTTCGTATTCAGACTACTGCGACTATCTTCGGCGTAACTTTATTTAACAATGTCAACAGAGAAAAAAAAACAAAAGAGGGAAACAGAACACTGAGGGCTGAGTTTTCATTATAAATTTCTGTTTCCTTTATGAGAGTATATTACACAATACACTACACACTCCCCCCCTAGTGACAGCGATAGTGTCCTAGAAAAGTGCAGGGAAGTGGACCTTGCGTCCTGATCTGGTGAAATGTCCAGTCACATCAGTATGAGTTTCTTGTTGAGGGTTAGTAACACTATGGGGACCTTCTTCCAATAGAAAAGCTGGTTTCAGGCGGTCCACTGAGATTCGCTTTATTAACCCTCTGATATTAATGTCGAAGAACTTATCAGTTCGACTCTTTACTGGGTAGGGACCGTCGTACGCAGGTTGGAGTGAGGATAATGGAGGTCCATGATGTACGAAAACATGAGAGCAGTCGGCGAGATTTTTGGACACAAAAACAGGTTTCTTGCCATGGGTTGATGTCTGACTTGGTTTAAGTCCTCTTACTGTCTCTTGGAGATGTCTCACGAAGTCAGACTGTGATACGGTAGGCTGGTCGGTGAACAGTTCTCCTGGAAGACGGAGCGGTGTACCATAGACCAGCTCGGCGGCTGAGTGACCCAAGTCTTCTTTTACCACAGATCGCATGCCCAATAAGACTAGAGGCAATGAGTCTACCCACGATGAGGATTGTAGTAGATGGCATTTGAGTGCTGCTTTCATAGTGCAGTGTTGTCGTTCGATAAGACCATTACTTTGTGGATGGTATGCGGTTGTCCTGATGCTCTGGAAACCTAGGTACTTGCTTAGGGATTTGAATAATTGGCTTTCAAACTGTCGACCCTGATCAGTAGTTATTCTTACAGGAATACCAAATCGTGAAAACCAAGTGGTTATTAGAGCCTGTGCAACAGAGTCAGCTGTTTGGTTTACTATTGGTACAGCTTCCATCCATCTAGAGTATCTGTCTATAGCCGTGAGGAGATATCTGAATCCTTGGCACACAGGTAGAGGTCCAACGATGTCGACATTTATGTGTTTGAATCTGTCGTTGGGAACTTGGGTTTGTCCAACTGGAGATCTAGTGTGTCGATAAATTTTTGATCTTTGGCAGTCGATACATGCTCGTGTCCACTGTTGACAGTCTTTCTTCATATTGGGCCAGATAAATCGTTCAGTGATCATTTTGGTTGTTGCTCTGATTCCTGGGTGAGAAAGACGATGAACAGATGAAAAGGCTGCTTGTCGAAAGTTGCATGGAATATACGGGCGTATATGCTTTGTTGAAATGTCACAGTATAATTGTTTTCTACTATCCGGCAGACTGAGTTTTACTATTTTCATTCTGGGATTCTGTTGCAGTGATTCGAGGTCTTCATCCGATTGTACATCTGCCAAATGATCATAATTTAGGGGTGAGGGAGATTCTATGGTGGCTAAACGTGACAATGTGTCAGCCACGATATTGTCTTGGCCAGCAACGTATTTTATTGTCGTCGTAAACTGTGCAATATACTGTAATTGACGAGCCTGTCTGGGTGATGCCTTGTCCAAATCCTGTTGAAAAGCATACACCAAGGGTTTATGGTCCGTGAAAATTACAAAGGACTGGCCTTCTAAAAGATGCTTGAAATGTTTAATGGCGCTATATATTGCTAATAGTTCGCGATCATAAGCACTGTATCTGGACTGTGCTTTAGTGAGAGTTCGTGAGAAGAAACTGAGAGGTCGGGCTGCGCCGTCAGTATCCTGTTGAAGAACTCCTCCTATTGCGACGTCCGACGCATCTGTTACCAAGGAGAGTGGAGCACCGGGAATAGGATGTACCAGGGCCGCTGTGTTGCAGAGGGCTTCCTTCATTGCAGCAAAAGAGGTTTGTGCTTCTTCGTTCCAGTCCAGCAGTTTTGTGCTGTTTTTCTTGTGTCCGCTAAGTAATTTTGAGAGGGGCTGTTGCAGCTTGGCGCATTCTGGGATGAATCTGTGGTAGAAATTTACCATTCCCAAGAATTGGCGCAATCCAGTGGCTGACTGTGGCTCTGAAAAATTCTTAATGGCACTAACTTTCTCAGGTAGAGGCTTCAGACCTTGAGGACTGATTTCGTACCCTAAGAATTTGATCTGCTGCACACCGAAAATGCATTTGGCAACATTGAAGCATAAGCCGTATTCATTTAGTCGTTCACAGAGGATGCGGATATGTTGAAGGTGCACTTTATCGTCTGGAGAAGCAACCAGGATATCGTCTAAGTAACAAAATCTTTGAAAGGTCTGTGCTGCGTATCTTAGTCCGAAAGGCATGAATGGAAATTCAAATAGTCCAAAAGGTGTTGTGATGGCCGTCTTCGGTATGTCCGCTTCGTGCACAGGTATCTGTTGGTACGCACGTACAAGGTCAATGGACGAAAATATGGAAGCTCCATGCAGGATGTGGTTGCAGTCGGTTAAAAAAGGTATAGGGTATCTGTCGGGTACTGTGATATGATTGAGTTTCCTATAATCCCCGCAAGGCCTCCAATCACCAGATTTTTTCTGAGTTAAGTGCAGAGGACTAGCCCAACAACTTTTCGAGGGTCTACATAACCCTTGCTGGAGCATGAAGTCAAATTCCTTACGGGCTGCTAAGAGTTTTTCAGCTGAGAGTCTTCTAGTTTTGGCAAACACTGGTGGGTCTTTCGTTTCGATGAAATGTTCAATGTGGTGGCTTGCGATTTTTGTGTTGAGAATGTTAGGTCGCAGAATGTCAGGAAATTCATGTATAATCCGCTGATATCGGTTATTAATTTCCGTTAGCTGGACCTGAAGTTTGTAGTTGTGAGAAGAGGTACCATACGCGGTCAAGTGTGTGTTCCCGTCAATTAAGCGATGTTTAGAACTGTCGACGAGTAAATTGAAATGCGACAGGAAATCGACTCCTATTATAGGTTTACCTACTTCTGCGATTATGAATGGCCAATTGAATGTTCGACGTAAACCAAGGTCAAGTGTCATAAGTCGTTGACGTTGACCATACGTCTGGATCCTAGTACCATTCGCTGCAAAAAGTTCAAGTTTATTTGGTGACTTCTTTTCATTGTGTGTTGGTGGCACTACAGAGACATCTGCATCGGTATCAATCAGGAACTAGGTTGCTGTCCCTTTGTCACTAATAAAAAGGCGACTCAGCTCTAACCCCTGGCTCCCTGTCGCCGTGGAGAGTTGGGGAACTAGTTTTCCGGTCCATTGTGAGGTGTAGCTCGGAGAGACATGCTGCATGGCTGTAGACATCTGTATGCCTCCTCGCCAAATTTAGTGTGGTAGTAACATTTCCCTACCTTTGTAGGGTATATTACACAATACACTACAGTAATATATTATAAAGAATTTAACAAATGCAAATCTCTTATCCTGACAACATATCGTTTCACATTGTTCATATACAGCTTTGGAAGTTGCAATAGTTAGCCATGACACATCCTTTGCACTAGTCAGATGTTTATTTCGTTCATCAAGGTGAATACTGTTATATACAGAAGATATATTACTCTGAAATAATTAGGCCTACATACATTAAGTGGAGTTCTTCGCCAGTGTATTTTTTGAAATGTTGACATATTTTAAGAATGTCTTATATCAGTGTATACGAGTTTGAATTAAGGTTAAGTATCAAAATTTAGACCTTTGTTCTTCTTTAGGTCCTGCTTAATGAATCGATCTGCAGCTTAACTCGCAAATCGACAACAAAAATAACTTATTCTCTGCATATCATAATTGCAATTAACTTTTTACTGATTAAACAAAAGCATTCTGGTACTATCAGTCTGCAAAACATCGTGCTTAAAACAGAAGAATTCCACATAAACAAATAATGTTGGGAAGCCCAAAAGCAAATGATTATAAAGTACATTATATTATAACATTATAATGTTTTTATTTTATTTATTTAATGCCCAGACACTTGACATAAAGTCATTCGTCTTCATACTTCCCAATAGAGTTCACCTGTTGTTGTATACTGGAAGTCTTTCAAAACACTACATTTCAAAATATGGTCCCAGTTCATGATACTGTCATTATCTTTGCACAACACACATACTGGTGATGTCATTATGGAGATCTTGTGGAGGTGTTCAGCCAGGAGGTCGTGACCAGTGAAGATACGAAATGATGCCAATGTTTCTCTGCATGGTTGGTTTGGGATGATTTGTTTTGATGTGAGTAGACAGCTCCATTTCTTGTTTTCACTCGCTTTTATGTACTTTTCAATCATTTCTTCCTTTACTTTTCTATTTATGTGTTGCTTGGCTGAGAGGAACGGCATTTTGCGGTTGGGTCTTTCAAGAATTTGTGTTCCTTTTTTTGCTAAGTAATCAGCTGCTTCATTTCCATTCACTCCACAGTGTGAGGGAATCCATTGTAGTTTTATTTGTTTTCCTTCATTTTGTATTTCATAGATTAGGTTTCTGATGGCAATTACACTGGAATTGATGGTTTGATGTTCAGCTATAGCTTGCAATGCTGCTTGAGAGTCACACAGGAGAACTGCATTTTGAAAACTGTTCAGTCTCGGATGTAGTTGTTCCAAAGCCACTCTTATTGCTTCTATTTCTCCATCAAAGTTTGACCGAAATTCGCCTAATGTGTGGTAAAAATTGAATAGCTTGCTGTGTATTCCTATTCCAACAGTGCCTTCTTTTCCAAATTTTGAACCATCAGTAAATATATGAAGCCAATTTTGTGAGGGATAGAATTTATTTATTGTTTCTACTGTTAATTGTTTCAATACTTCTTGATTATTTTCAGACTTCTTTACTTTTTTCTGTTAGATCTAGTTGCAGTTGGATGTTAGGTTGCTGAAGAGGTGAAACTGGTGTCGGTAGTGCTTCTGGTGTTATTACTGGAAGATATTTTGGTTTTAAGTCATTTACATATTGCAGAAATCCTCTCTGAGTTTTAAGTTGTCTAGGTTGATGCTCATAGTTAGTCCAGAAAGGGAGAGACTGTATTCTGATGAGCTTCTCATGTTGTATGAGAGCAAGTCTTTCTATTTCTTTTAGGTAGATTTCGAAGAAAAATCTACCTATTGCAATGGATACCATGTCATGATTTTCGAAAAATTCTTTCATATCTTTACGTTTCATGCTCCCCTGAGTACGAAACCACCGCCTGTTCAAAAAAAAAAAAATTGTGATATTTATATATATCTTTACACGCTAGCGGCCGTAATTTTGAAGATATTTGAACCAAATTTTAATATGTTATTTCTAGGCCCAATAGTTCGGACAAGTTCGTTAATGAGCAAAATTGGCCCAAGGGGGTGGTCGGGGGAGGGGGTTGAAATTTTAAAACATTTTTATCTCGGCCCCTATGAAGTATAGAGGGAAACTTTGTTTGAATAAATTAGAGTACTCCCTATGGAGTTCACAGTGACACCAACGATTCGGGGGTTCGAGTGAGGGTGAGGGTGGGTGTGGGGGATGAAAATTCGAAACTTTTGAAACCACGTCTTGTGGGGTATCGTTGAAAAGCTCTTGATGAGTACTCTATAAATCAATAATTAGTTTCTTGATAGCTCTCATATGACGCGAGATTTTAATGTTTGAAAATAATAAAACTTAAAAGAATTATTATAATCTCATAATTTTGTCTTGTTTAGCGGCTTTGCTAATTTTATTCATTGCTAATCTTGCGCACGGCCTCCCAGAATATTATATCCTATTCTTGTTGTCAAAACAAATGATTGTAGGCTCTTCCTCTTTACCGAATTCAGTTCTTATTACTGCAGGTTTGCCATGCCAAGGCTAAAGAAGAAGAGTGCTATGCAGCGACAATAAATTAAACCAAAAGCACTTCGAAATCTACCTCCGCCTCTGCCTAAAGGGATTTTTTTTAATAGGGATGTTCCCTGTTGCTATTTGTAATGCTGGAATTGATGTGCTCTTTACACCACCAGTTATCAGTCTTAGAGCTTGGTTTTGTACAAGTTCTAGAGTTGTAGTATTTGTCGTTATTAGGGCCTCACTACCATAGAGAAGAATTGGTTTTATATATGTCTTATAGGTTGAGTTTAGTACTGAGAGAGATGAACCCCATTGTTTTCCAGCCAGTCTCTTAAGAATGTTTAATCGATTTCTTGTTCTTCTTGCTGTACTTTCTATGTGTTTCTGAAATGTTAGTTTTTGATCAAGCGTTATTCCCAAATATTTAGGTTCCTGGCTCCGATTGATCTGTTTGTCATCAATTTTGATGTTTATGTTGTTAGTTTTATGTGCAAGTGTGAAAACTTGATAGAATGTTTTTTCCCTGTTAATTGGCATGCAATTTTCTTGGGACCATTTTGAAAGAATATCTAACGCCTTGTTCATGGTATTAGAAAGTTGTTTCTCCTTGTTTCGTGGAAGAGATATCCACATCACTAGATCATCAGCATATAGGGCTAATTTTATTCCATGTATTTTCCTCAGTGAAGGTGGTAAATCATTAATCATGATATTGAATAATACAGGACTTAATACAGATCCTTGAGGGAGTCCACGCTTTTGTTGTTTATATTTAGAAGATGAAGTGTTAATTCTTGTAGAGCAGTATCGTTGATTGGTAAAAAGGTAGAGCCATCTGAGCATTTTACCTTTAATACCAATATAGTTTAGTTTCTCTATTAGTTTAGGTCTCCAGACTGCATCATATGCTCCCTTGAAGTCCACGAATACAGCTAGTGTTGTATGTTTTCTATCCATAGCATCTTTGATATCTTGGGTTAAATGTAGAATTTGTTGGTTTGTGGAGCGGTTTTTGCGGAATCCAGCTTGTTCTGGACAGATTATGTTATTACGTTCCAGAAAGTAGTTTAATCGGTTATTCACCATTCGTTCCATTGTTTTGGACATTATACTGGTTAATGAGATGGGGCGATAGCTTGACAGGTCAGTTGCTGGTTTCTTCGGCTTTAATATTGGAATTACAAATGCTTTCTTCCATTCAGATGGTATATATGAATTCCATGATTGGTTGAATATGTACAAGGCTGTTTTGAGGGCTTGTGTTCCTAGGTTTTTTAAAAACTCTCCCATGATTTTATCTGGTCCTGGAGATTTACCGCATTTAAGTGAGTTTATGGCTTGGCGAAGCTCTTGCATTGTGAAATTTGTATTTAAAATGTGTTCATCTTGCAGCTTCCAGGCATTCTTCATGTTTACTTTAATATGTCTTTCTTGTTTTCTTAAATGCTTGGGGATTGGCTGCAAGTTAGTTAAGTGTTTATTGTAAGATTCAGCTATACTTTTATCATCACATATTAGTTTACCATTTTGTAAAATAGGTTCTCGTTTTGTAGTGTCTTTCTTGTTTTCTAAATTTGAGATGAATTTATGTACTTTTGTGCTGCTGTTTTGATAGTCCAGGTTTTGTAGAAATTTTGAGAATGCCTGTGATTTGTTATTATTTATTTCTTTTTTTAGTAGTGCAGATTTTTTCCTCCATACAATTACCTCGTTCGGGTCTTTAGACTTATCTGCTTGGTTTCTAGCTTCATCTCTTTCTTGTTTAAGTTGTTTCAGTTTATCTGTCCAAAAAGGTTTGTATCTTAAGCATGCACCTTTAGGTATATGTTTCTTCACTGCTTCTAATAGTAATCCACAGAATCTTCTATTGTTTTCATCTCGCGTTCTTGATTCAGGTTTGAAATTGGAAAAGCTTAACTCTCTTTCTAATTGTTCTTTGTACGAATCCCATTTTGCTTTTTTGAAATTCCAACTGTACCTGGCCGTTGAATTAGTATTTGTCTCAGCCTTAGATTGAAGTTTTATAGTGTTTATTATTATTCTGTGTCCACTTCCCGGATCCTCAAGGATGCATCTTTCAATGGACTTTGCTAGATCTGGGGAGGTAAGGCTTAAGTCGGGATTCGTGGTACTGCCATTGTAGTGTAAGTATGTGGGTGTGTCATCAGAGTTGTAGATTAGAACAATATTGTTCGATGCAATATAGTCTTCCATTGCCTTCCCAGGTTGATTTTGATCACTGTATCCAATTCCTTTGAAATGTGCATTAAAATCGCCAACTATTACTGTCTTATTTGAGATTTCTAGCACAGACATGTCTGGTACATTCAGCGGTGGATTGTATATATTGTTTGTTATTACATTATAATGTAAGGATACAAGAAATAAGATCATCTGCAAAAGTGTATTAAGGACCTGAAAATGGCTGAATAGCCAAAACATATCATCCAGTCCAATTATAATTACATTATTCTAAAGATTTTACTACTTTAATGTCATCAAGTTTTTTCAACGTATGTTTTTATTATGTTGACAACTGTCATTTTTAGATATGTACAAAGATATTAAGTGATGTATTAGCAAATAAGTATTACAAAATCAAAATAGCAAGAATCTTTTATATACCCATTATAGAACTTAGTTATATCCTTTGTAGGCAAAAAAATGAAATTCTTCAACAAGTGACACAAACGACAGAACTTAAGTTATAATGAAAATTGAAACATTGCAGGTAAAACTATCCAAAAATTATTATAATAATAATAATAATAATATTATTATTATTATTATTATTATTATTATTATTAATAAAAATATTTAAAAAATTGAAAAGAAAACGTGATTAAGTCATACTATAATAAACTATGTTTTATACATTGAAACTAAACTTTATTTTATTGCCAAATAACATTCTATAATAATAACTGGTTGTTTTCTCATCGCTGGCCTGTATCTGAGTATTATGGTAAATAATGAAGTAAACTTCTTGAATGTCAAATGTAGTAGTCTACAAAATAATTTGATTTCTGAATTATCCATTGAAATAAAAGGAAGTTGACATCAAAATCAGCTGTTTTATATCAACTTAATTTCTGAATTATCCATGGAAATATAAGGAAGTTGACATCAAAATCAGCTGTTTTATCAGTACAAAATAATTTATTTTGTAAAATATCCACAGACATAGAAAGAATATAAAACAGAGATCGGTCACTTTTAATTCACCAACAATCAGGCTCCACACACAGGGAACCCAATCGTGCATAAAATTGAGATTTGGCATGAAGGGATCATGCACGGTATTAATCAAACTACACCGTCAGAAAAATGTATAAACTTTGTATAAGCCTGTGAGTATTAAATATTCATACTTTCACTTACTCTGGCATCCGTGTGTCAGGAATTGTTCTGCTCAAAGAAATCTCATCTGAACAAACCATGTTCATTCCATATTCAGTTAAGGATTGTGAAGCATCATTTTGTTGGTCATCTCGTAAAATATGTGCTTTACCTCCCTCACCAGGTCCAGTGATCTCTTTAATCTCTCTAGGTTCAAAATTACCAAGTTCGGTCACTAACTTGGGTTTCTGGAAACATTAAGAAAATTAATATTAATGTTTACTACTAGAAAAGTTTTTCACATAAAGAATTGAAGTTTCTTTACTTGTAACAATGTTTCATTAGCTTTAACTTCTTCTAGACTTTTATCAATTCAAATTGAGTTTACTGCAAGAAATATTCTGCATGACCTCTGTATAACAATATCAGTGGGCCCTAACAGATTGTATTGTTAAATGAGGGTTATTGTTATATTGAGGGGGTTGTGATTTACAAAGCATCAGAAAGACTGCATTCAAAAACTGTGTAATCTACATGATAATTCATGTAACAGACATGCGAAGAAGTGGAAAATATGAATTACAAATCCAAACTTTTTAACCACTAATTTTGTTACTCAACTTACTGACTTCCATTGAATTGTAACCATAGTTACTTTACATCCGCACATTAAAAATTAACCAGACTGATTGATTATCATGGACACACCATGCTTTGAGCCTAGCATATTCCAGAAATTTCAAACTCGTGATGGTGGGAAGAAGAAAGAGAGAGAGGAAAAAAAAGCGCAAACTTATCACGTAGTTAAGGCATAACTAAAACCATTTGTTCAATAGGGTATTTTAACTGCATATGCTATGCATGTTTAAGTAGCAACCCAAAACACTTATGCACACATAAGAGATGATTTTAGCCTCAGTAGCCCTATTTTCCACCCACTATTCTGATACCAGCTACCATCTACAGGGCCAAGCTACTGGTTTGTAGCAATAATTCGACCTCCAAATACTGTCATAAAAGGATGGGTCTAAAATAATTTCATCGTTGTAGGCAGTTGCATCTAATGTTACGATAGAAATTTCCGGGGATCAAAACATATTGCTATATGTTGGATTATTGTTGTATCAGTCTTTGTTATACAGAGGTTTAACTGTAATAGGAAGATTTTGAAATGGGATGGAATTTTTATTGAAATTTTTAAATACTAAAAACAGCTTTTATATCTTGGTTCCTTTATTCACTTAGAAACACCTGGTAAAAAATTGTGATCTGGGATCAAAACTGGGGGCATTAATTGATCTCTGGAGAAAGCAACTCATAATCGAGGATGTCTGGTCAGCCTAGCTTGGAATGGGCCTGGAAAGTTTGTGTTAGTTGAGAGCAATATCTGAACTTCGAGCCTGTGTCTGCCATGCTATTAAAAGTGACAAGAGGATATGCTTGTCAAAATTACTCCACAGAATGAAACTTAATTTAATATTTGATACATTTTTAAACCATAGTATTATGTATTATTTTAGTTCATAAATTACAATATAAATGACTTAAAAATGTACAGTAGCGTTTAGGTGTTTACCTCATTCCTCCTTTGAGCTTACTAAAAACTTCATAAAAAGTATCTTTAAAATTATAGTGACAAAACCAAATCTCAAGAAGCTAAAAAAAGAGCCAACCAAAGAACACAATCCAAAACGTCTAATAAAATCAAAATCACCATTTACTCACAACAGGTCTGCACAGATGTATAGACAGATGGACATATTTTTCAGGTTTTATGACTTTTAAAACATGTAACGTGAAAATGTTAAGTTAAAATCGATGCTGGGTTTGGGGAGGCAATTGTGCAAAAATGAGCGATAGGTTTGTAGATATAATTTCAATAACTTCAATAACTCGGCTACATACTGATGTAGCACTGCCATCTTGGCATAACTTTAAAAAGGAAGGATTTCTCAGGTTCAGAAAACATAAGGCCATGGCCCAACATCCCAGAAGACCAAGTTAAGCTGCAGGAAGGATAAAAGTTTGTGCCATACCACTCTGGTATTCGTGACTACTGGGCATCATGAAATGCACACGTACAAAGTGAACCTACAATTGTTTACTTTCCTGATTAGACACGTGTTCATACATGGGATTATAGCTCAGAGACAAATTCTGAACCAAATGAATAAGGTGATGTTTTGAAGAAGAGTGTAAGAGTATCTATAAAATAAATAAAAAAAAAAACAAAAAAACAAACAAACAAAAAAAAAAAAAAAAACAAACAAACAAACAAACAAACAAACAAGAAATTGAGGCTGTGAATTTCAAAAATTTTTAAATTTCTTTACTTTCTTAAACCACAATGACTTATGAGGGTAAAGTACAAAGCACATTTAAAATTATGAAAATCAGAGCACAAAATTCCAAATAGAATGACACAGAAAAGGCTCGGCGTGTACCCAGAACCAATGTGCAGTACTGACGTGCATATTGGCCAATATAGTTCAGAGAACTCAGGTGGCATTCAATTTACTATACACGACTGATGTTTTCACATGAACACTGAGGCAGTGTCCGACAATATTTCCATTTTTTTTTTTTACACTTTCCCTACACTAGATTGATTCTCTACACTGCATATATGCAAGGAAGTAAAAATAATTATAGAGAAGTAATTACATCCTCTTTATAGAACAAACTGATATATTGGAGGTTTGAATTTTTCAGAGTAATTGGAAGTGTTGTAATACTTACCGTTTTAACCTTATGAGATTTGAAGGCACTGAACTTAATGTCTTCATTACTTGAGTGAAGAAATAAAATATAAATTAAAGGAATAAAGCAGAGACCTAAAGCAATGAGTTTGAACAACCGACTTTTCCGTAACTGAACAATTCTCATCTCTGCCGACTATTTTTTATCATCATCTGGAGGACGTTACGATATGAGCACTGTAACAAACAAAACACATCTGTTACTAAAAAATTAAAATCTCATAGTCCATAAAATACAGTAAGTTTTGCACTGGTGTAGTTTGTTTTCAGTAAAGAAGCAAAGAAAATTGTATTCAGTAATGCACTGAAGATATTTCCTTTTTTATAAGAGAAACTAAGGAAAGAAAAAGCAGAAGCTCCTAAAGCATGTTAATAGTATTGAAAAGTGCAAAAAGACAACCGGCAATGACCTACTTTGAGTAATTAATGTCCATTCTGATTTACTAGTGCTTTATTTGTAACAACTTGAATGCTTCATTTGTAAAAAATAATATGTTGAAAGAAGGAACACATTGGAAAAGTTGGGAAGTTGTATATTTTAGTAAGATGTCCTGGTTTCTTGTTTTATGATCTGGTCACCCTCTTCACTTGGTAAAACATAATATTGATCTGTAGTGGAAGTAAATGGGAGGCTTGGGAGTGGTCTTGAATTATCACCATGACATACTATCTCACTCCAAGTAGAAGGGCCACATTAGACCTTAGTTGTAATATGCTAAGAACTGTCCCCATATCTTAGTATAAGAAAAAATTAAGAGGTACCTTTAAAACACTGCACACCAAAGTTTACTTTTCTACATTCTTGGAAAGCTGGCACCAGCTATTAAGAACTAGCAGATATGCAAATTGTCTTGATAACAGGACTCACACTCCTAATATTGTTAAGATTACCAGGCTGCTATTTCCTGTTTAGACTACACTGTTTAGACACACTTTTCCTCACACTTACTACACTACAAATTTTAAAGGAAAAATAAATGACAACTGTTTGTGTTTCTATTTCACATGGGGAAATTTTTGTAACATATTTCATAACGAATCTTTTAAGGGCTAATTTTATGCTAATTTGATCTTTAAGATCCCTGTACAAGTTAAGATACCTTTTAAATTATTCCTTTTAAAAATGAACCCTTTTCACAATAGATGTCACTAAAATAAATGCATCTTATCTTATGAGTAAATTTTAGGTGAGACCAGGATGAGAGAGCTCTAAAATGTTTAAACCAGTGACTCCCTATTGAAATTGAAAAACTCTGCAACTTCACAAGGACCTAGAGCAGGAGTCTTCAATCCAGGGGCTTGATGAGGCCCATGGCTTAATTTTTGGTGGCCCTCAAACAAATACTAATTTTAACTACGACAATATTGACAATTTAGTTACAAAGAAAACAGTGTCAGTTCTCACATTTTTTTAAGAATGTTGCTTTGCTTTGTGTTATTCATTAACATTGCGAAGTGGAAGACAAAATATCAAACATGTAAAATGTTAACTAACCCCTACAGATATTGTAATATAATTAATATATTTGTGTAATGTAAGTACCATATTATTAATAATCAATACCGGTAAATTAATGTGGCCTGCTAGTCTTTCACCAAAAAGAAAATGGAACTTTAGTTAAAAGAGGTTAAAGACCACTGGCAACATCAAACACCAATAGAAAGAATTATGCCACTTTCTAAAAATTTTGTAAAACAAAAATGAATATATAGCCTACTAAAATGATGAGTATGGGGAAGGGGGGGATGTGCATCTTGAGGTAAAACTGAGATTTTCATACTAGCACATTCTACATGATGTATCATACTTTCATTCAATGCTTAATAAAGTGAGAAAAGGTGCTACATTACGCAGATACAACCAGTTAAAGAATCCGTGGACAGCAAAAGAAAGGGGCATGTTAACATGTAAAAAATAATTCCCTAAGAGTCATTTGAAAGTGGACACCACCTTTTCCCCTGTAGAGGGGAAACAAAAATTAATTAAATAATTAACATTAATAGAGTGAAACCAAAAAAAAGGGAGTTTCATCATTACTAACCACAATTAAGCTAATTACCGGTATAACAAATATACACTAGCAATACATCAAAATTCTGATGTGCATTCTGTTGAAGAAATGTTCTTTTCTAAAAACATGAAAATCATGGGTGGTTTAATCTACAATGGGGATTTTTCAATTGGCCTAATTCTTTTGGTAGCAATATTACTCGGCCACCAATAGAAATGAGTACTGAGATTAATCCTGTTGTAAAGGTGGCTACTGCATAAGGCTGTTAATCTTACCATTTTCATATGCTGTTTGCCTAATGAATATGCAGCCCTAACTGCCTGGAACTCTAACGGCTCCATGGCCTGTACAGAGAACGCTTGACTTTACCGAAGAATAATAAGTTTAAGCATATAACTACGTAATGATTAACAACAATCCACTTAAACTACTTCAAAGCAATTGGGGATATAGGGGAGATTGCCCCGTTCCTGCAGGAACACTGCCTACTACTTCATAACTGTTTTCTGCTGCTATCTAGAGTTTTAATGTGTAACTACTTGTTGACCAGTAACGAGGCCTGACCAGCAATGGGGCAATCTCCCCTAGATACAGTGGAACCTCTGTTATCCAAAACACTTTTAACCAAAATACAGTTTAACCAAAATGACAGAAAGAATTGTTTTTTATAATTACGGCCCAGATTTTTAGGCTTTTGTAAAAGGTATTTTAGCCTTTTATTTTCGTGGAATAGCCCTTTTTAGGTTTTAAACTAATGATTTTAGCCATCTTAATAAAACACTAATATTAACACCGAAAATTGTATTATAATTTTGAACAGTTATTCTAGGTTTTTTTTTTTTTTTTTTTTTTTTTAAAGAAAATAAACAAGTTACTCTTCCTTATATTGGCACTCGAAAAATAGCATAAACAATTGAGATATTTACCCTTTAATGAAAAGTCTGTAATTCAACGAATGATCAATAAGAATTTGGCAATAATTAAAAAATGTGTTCATGAAAAATATCAACTTCATTTGAATCGGACATGCATGTTAGTAAAAGTACTTTAAATTTCGATTTCAAAATCTGAAGGAAGAAATCTGTTTTTGACAGGCTTGGAAGAAAATTACTCGACCATCAGTTGTGAAATCCTCATTCCACTGACGGAAAAGTCCTATTTTTAAAAATTTCTGTTTAGGCATACCAGACTATCTTAAGCGCAATAAGAGTCAATATACCATGCAACTTTACTTCTGACTTACAAAAATAAGTAGACTGGAGTGTCACAAATTTGTTTCTTTAATACACTTCTCTGTTGTTGGTCGGCAACTTGTTATTTGAAAGTTGAAACAACAATGGATTAGTTGCAGATTTCAAAGTACTGCAGACTTCTCAAGTTTCATTTTCCGTGATGGAGAGGTGGCAAATTTTCCAGTTAAAAAGACAAGCGACAATGCGACTGCATTGTATAAAGTAATTTTTATTATGTCTTTTCTTAAAATGTAAAAATTCACATATTTATTTTCCTTTGCATTCATTGGCAAATCTAATTAAAAATCATGTTTTTCTGCAAAAGTCCGATTTAGCCCTTTTTAGGTTCTATAAGATTCATATATTCAGAAGCAAGGAGCATGAAACAGAAAAATATGTTAAAATGTTCTACTTAGGAAGCTGGGGGAAAAATAGGTTAAGTCCTTCAAATCTGGGCCCTACTTATGATATACTGTATTTCTAGGTTGTGTTTCAAACACTTGGGCTACCACACAGAAAAGAAATTCTTTGATGAAGAGGGAATAAGAGCAAGTGATTTGTTACCAGTATTCAATACTCCAATTGGACCTTCAATTTTTAAATTAAAGCATCGGCTTGTGTGACGTCAGCAGTGCACCCAAAGTGCCTTGCACCGAGAGTCTTCTTCAAAGCCAGAAACAGATGGAAGTCACTGGGTGTGAGATCAGGACTGTATGGCGGATGGGCTAGGCACTCCCAACCAACACTGGGTGTGAGATCAGGACTGTATGGCGGACGGGCTAGGCACTCCCAACCAAGAGTTGCAATATGGCTCTTTGTGTTGCCATCACCGAGTGTGGTCTCACATTATCATCTAACAACAGAACGCCAAATTGGAGAAGGCCAGGCCGCTTTTTCCGAATTGCCTCCTTCAATTTCAACGCTTCTTTCATATGCAGAGCCCTGATTTTTTTCCTGGAGGGCTTTTTGAAGCTTCTAAAGCGGTATGACAAATGTCTCAATGTATGTGGTAATTATGTGGAAAAATAAAGGTACGTCTTATCTTTAATGTCTCATTATATTTTTCGTCTTTCATCCACACCTCTTTATACAGTCACCAGGGGAAACTTATTTTCGGACTTCCCCTCGTATATGTATATATGTACACAGTGAACTCTTGATAAACTGGACTAAAGTGGGGGGGGGGGAGTCTGTCCGAGTTATGAAATGTCCGGCTTATGGAGAGTAAATTAGGAGATAGTATTTAAGTATTGAAATTTCGTGTTTAAGATGCAATAACAAAACGTATGTGGTAGAACATAATATTAACACTTACAATTGGAACAAAAAAGAACAACACATCAGTTCTATATTGAAATTTCTAATCTGAAATACACACTGTTACATTATTAGTACAATATTATGATTGATGTGGCACTGTGAGCATATTTTTCTGAGAAGGTTTAGGCTGAAAGAAACTGTAAATGTTCTTCTGTGTACATATTCTTTCTGTTGCTTTTGAATAATTACTTCTCTTGCAGTTCTTAAGTGGTTGTAGAATGGCTGTAGATCTGGGTCTGGATCGCCAAGAATCTGTCCGAGTTATCCAATGTCCGGCATACTGAGGTCTGAATTATCGAGAGTTCACTATATAAAGGGTGACCGACGGGAACCGGACGTTTTTTAAATGAACAGTACTCGCTTGTTTTTGTACCAAGAAGCTATTTTATTATACAATAATATTCGGAATTACATGCCATTTGAAATGCACCTTATGAATGGAAGATAATTTCAGACAGGTGGTGTCCACTTGCTTGAATGCAGGATTCAAGTCAAGACGACATCTACACAACAATGAAAATGTGTTTTTTCAGCAGGATGGTGCCACCCCGCATACTGCACGTGCTTCAATGGACTTGGTTCGTCGCATGTTTCTGGAAGGGTTATTTCATGTTTTGGCGATATCCCGTGGCCTCCGAGGTCCCCTGATTTAAGTACTTGCGACTTTTTTTTGTGGGGATTTCTGAAATCACGTGTCTATTCTCATAGACCATGCATCTTGGCCGATCTGAAGGAGGCAATCAGGCAGGAAGTGGCAGCAATTGATCACGAGATGTTGGACCACTCACACACGGCTTTTCTGCAAAGGATTGAATCCTGCATTCAAGCAAGTGGACACCGCCTGTCTGACATTATCTTCCATCCATAAGATGCATTTCAAATGGCATGTAATTCCAAATAGTATTGTGTAATAAAATAGCTTCTTGGTACAAAAACAAGCGAGTACTGTTCATTTAAAAAAAAGGTCCGTTTCCCGTCAGTCACCCTGTATATATATATATAAATAAAACTATTGACAGCATTGGATAAGACTGTGTGGGAAGGGCCACTAAGATGCAAGATCGATTGTTAATGGAACTGTGACCAACCTATGGGCCATGTAACTGTTTGGAATACCTCGAGTAGAAATCTAGCAGAGAGCTCTAATACTGATCTCGAACACTGAACTATGCAGTCAATTAATTTCTATTATTGTAGGCCTATCTCTATTATCCTGAGAAGACAGTGGGAAACTACAAGAGTATTTTTCCCACTACGTGTCATAAAATATACAGTCCTCTCCCAGTGACCGTAGTAGTACTTGTATTCTCCTATGGCATTCAATAATAGAGTTTAGTGAATCTGGGCTATCTGAAATTGCATCAAGAAAGTCCTGGTGAGTCTGTATAGCTTATTTTGATCTCCTTATCAGTAAGTTATTTTAAGATCTGTTTGGTTTGTTCATATATGTTTCCATCACCTAGACATTTGGATTCAACCTCTAAATACCCATGGAGAAATACATACAGGTATTGGTTTATAAGAGAAACTGTGGGATTTCTATCCATGGAAGACTCAAATTCCTCCCAAATTCTCGATCATTCTTCTATGTCTCCCAAAAATTACCTTCTCTTGATTCTAGAGGTAGATTCTAGGTAGGAGATCTTGAGTGGAGCAGGAAGGTCTGGCTATAGATCTGAATGAAGTAGGCTATCTACAGCATTGTTTATTAGGTTTAATTTATTTGCCTGTTGATAGCATGATTAGCAATTTTGTTCTTCTTCCACTGCCTTCTAAACTATATTACTCGTGTATATACTGCCTGTCCTATATGGCTAATTTTGCGTACTCGGCGACATTACAGATGGCAGCACCTATCACACCCAGATTGCTTCTTGTTTTTTGCTACGACATTGTTGATTATGTAGTGCTGTCACCGCCGTCTCGTAATATAGCATAAACTGAATGTTTAAACTTGTATTATTCTAGGTACCGGTACTTAATTGCTATGAATAAAATTTTGTAAGATAATAGTTATAAAATTTACTATCAATATGTCTATTTATACGTCTATTTATTAATTTATATTTATTGTAATTATTGCTCCAAAATTCCATTTCAAGGTAAGTGCCATATACTGGAATAATATTATGTTCTAAACAAATAACACAAGTATCTGTGTCTGTTTAATGCTTATTTTGACGCAGCAAACGCATAGAAGCAATGTACGGTAATGTATAGGGCACTGCCTTCTAGACTCTATTACTCGTGTATTCTCGAGACGGCGGTTGTATAGGTGGCGGTGATTGCTGCAATCTGGGTGTGAACTGTGTCGCCTCTACAGGAGAAATTAGGCAATTGAGCAATTCTCTAAACTCCATGTTAAAATAAAGCATAGGACAGGCAGTGTAATTCTCGAGACGGCGGTGTATTCTTCACACCTTGGAATGTTGATGCCATAGTTACCATTATTCAGGAGGTAATGAATCTCAACATCAAGATCTGTCAGTTGACCCAACAATTCTTGGAGCACTGGTATGCCTTTGGAGTAGCCTATTCTAAATCTTCAAGCAATGTATCATCTGCAAACTTCTCTATTTCTGTAGGATATAATTGAGTTGGGTCTAGCACATATATGCTAAATCACTTTCTGTTTAAATATCTGAATGAATTTCGAAAACCATTATTCATACACATCATATATGTACACCAACTGTCAGGTGGACATTCATGTTAGATTATTCGTATATTATACGTATATTATACGTAGTGTGCTGTGTGGGTTACCCTCTTGGGGATGTTAACTCCATTTGCTGATGAGACCCTCATCTATTGGAATGTCGAAGTTCATGAGATGTTTGTAAGTGAGTATCTTCTCCCAAACCGGAAGTTCCTTGTGGCCTTGGACCCATTTAATCAATATCGGTTCATGATCGATATTGTGACCATCATTCCAAAAGTGTTAGCCTATCTACCAGATCAACTGTACAAACTGCAAGAAAGTGTATGTGGGGAAAACCAAGAGGAAATTAGAGGTTAGGACCAAGGAACATAATTATGAGGCATCTGAGATACAATAATACCAACAAATCTGCGGTAGCACCCTATGGTTTCAGCTTAACAAGTAGTCTAGTAGTTTAGTAAGTAAAACGATGCAATAACCTATACCGATAATTTTAATTACTTACTTAATTACTTAATCTAGAACCTAATTAATTAAGGATGAGTAGGCCTATACAAAATTTGTGCGGGTAGTTTCTGTTTCAGTTACAGCATCTCCTTGTTAGTGAATGCCCAAAACCTTCAGCAAACTGACATTAACATAGCCTGTTTTTCTTACTTTATTAGTGGGGGAAAAACTAACCTTTGACAACAAAAGATCTTCCTACTTTCTCCATAATACTGCCCTGATTACTTCTGTAAACCGCTTGGCTTATAAGGTGTTGTCAAGAAATAAAAGCTACAAACATTATGAGATTGAATAATTATTCACACATTGCAATCCTCTCGTTATTTTACTTTTACTAGTCAAATAAATAATTTTCTCGGTCCAATTGACAACTACTAAACTAGAACATGAACAAATTTCGGATTTTATTTTATAGGGGGCATGAAAGTGACATCTCCTCAAATCATAACATATCAACATGGGTGTATACAAACCGAATTTAAATTTCTGCCTATATAAGTACATGTGAAGAACAATAAAATATAACAATTATTAATTAAATACATGACAACTCACCCGGTCACAAACCGGTTGACGTAAACATGAACCCAACAAACCAATGTCAATGATTTTTCAGTAAAAAAACACCGACGTGTCAACCTGTCCTAGAGCTGCAACCTGTCCAGCTACACGAATTGTGCCAATCACAGCATTCTGAATACCTTACAGTTTCGCCAACACACGCCAGCATAATTTAACTTTTCTGCGAATAACTATACCTACCAGAAGCATGCACAAAACGTAAACAGCGTGTTCCGTTTCTCAACGCTGTGAAAGCGCTGGCAGCATTTTTGTTCCAAAGCTAAGTAATGACGTCATCGGTGCCACCAGTTTCCACAGCGCTTTGGCATCAGGTTTGTTCGCAAAGCAGTCAGAAACCAGGAACAAATCGTTCGCGCATGCGCTCTTTCTCCACACGCGTTCGCAAAGCGAGAGTCCGTGATTCTGATTTCAATCTTCTGTTCGCAAAGCTCTCGCGGACAGTTTCTGTACTATAAGAAAAGTTTGCAGGCTCTAGCATGAATTGTTATCACAGACATGCGCAGTAACCTATTTTCACGCGCCTGACTCCTCCCTCCTTTAACATTGCGCCAGATTTATAAACATAGGCTACTTATTGTATGAATAATGGAAGATAATTAAAAGTTTCCCAAAATATAGATTATATTGTCGATGTATATTGCATTTATAACATGTCAAAGGGAAATATATATTTTATTTGCATATCATATCGATTAAACGCAGAAACTATCGATTCCAAATTCCTGTAACCGTTCGCAAAGTGCAAATCACGGGTAAGTTACAGACTGGACATGCGCAGTACAACAAATTCTCAAGCGGTCACGGATTTGCTTTGCGAACAAACCTATCGGTTCCACCGGCCCGTGGATATGGTGCGAGAATCCACCAATGAATCTGATTGGCTCACGTAAAACTGCGGGGGAATTAGCAGACGATGGGCTTCACTCAATCCTGCCCGGTGTCCATGCTGTCACTTGACTTGACATATATATATAAAATAAAATTATTATTATTATTATTGTATGTATAGCTTAATGATAGATGCATAGGAACAATAAAACTCCAAAATGTTTAGGAAGAAAGGTAACGAGTATAGGCATAAAAACAATATTAGAAGAAGTAGGTTAACTTATGTATATTCTCTTCAGATTATAAGAACTCGCTGTCTATAACTGGATGGTATGTTTAAAATTACTGACCAGCAATTATATTATCCTACCTGATTTAATTTGATATGGTATTCGCTATTTAAGAAACCCTAGCTGCAAAAACGTGTTATATTAAAAATTGTGACACTTGTCAGTTGTGTTTGGGTTTTATATGGAGACATTCTTCCGAAAGTTTTAGGTTAGACGTGACTAGTACGGCAAAGGGGGGATATTTTCAGTTATTACTAAATGGGAAGACTTTTAGCTATGTCAATAATAATGTAAATTCTATTTGTTTTAAACCATAATACACCAATGCTTCCTGTAAGAAAATATTAGAATCACTAATAATTTAGTCGCCATTGATGGCAGCATAAATCCAGCAGTTTTGTTCCAATTCCGCTGCAGCGTGACGTCATCGTTTGCCACCGGTCCGGTGTAAAAGCGTTGAGAAACGGAACACGCTGTATGGTGCGAGAATCCACCAATGAATCTGATTGGCTCACGTAAAACTGCGGGGGAATTAGCAGACGATGGGCTTCACTCAATCCTGCCCGGTGTCCATGCTGTCACTTGACTTGACATATATATATAAAATAAAATTATTATTATTATTATTATTATTGTATGTATAGCTTAATGATAGATGCATAGGAACAATAAAACTCCAAAATGTTTAGGAAGAAAGGTAACGAGTATAGGCATAAAAACAATATTAGAAGAAGTAGGTTAACTTATGTATATTCTCTTCAGATTATAAGAACTCGCTGTCTATAACTGGATGGTATGTTTAAAATTACTGACCAGCAATTATATTATCCTACCTGATTTAATTTGATATGGTATTCGCTATTTAAGAAACCCTAGCTGCAAAAACGTGTTATATTAAAAATTGTGACACTTGTCAGTTGTGTTTGGGTTTTATATGGAGACATTCTTCCGAAAGTTTTAGGTTAGACGTGACTAGTACGGCAAAGGGGGGATATTGTCAGTTATTACTAAATGGGAAGACTTTTAGCTATGTCAATAATAATGTAAATTCTATTTGTTTGAAACCATAATACACCAATGCTTCCTGTAAGAAAATATTAGAATCACTAGTAATTTAGTCGCCATTGATGGCAGCATAAATCCAGCAGTTTTGTTCCAATTCCGCTGCAGCGTGACGTCATCGTTTGCCACCGGTCCGGTGTAAAAGCGTTGAGAAACGGAACACGCTGATAGAAATAATAATTCTTCAATCTGCCCCCATGGCTGAGTGGTTAGACCGCTCGCCTTCCACCCCTGAAACCCGGGATCGAATCTCGGTAGTTCAGTGTGGAATTTGTAGTAGACAAAATGAGGTCGGGGCAGGTTTTCTCGCCCTAGTAGCACACTTCGTTGGCCTAACGGAGGGATTTCGTTGGCATGGTTGGGATATGTTGGGAAAACGTTCGTTGTAATTTCCTCAGTTAGCCCAATGTACGTTTCCGTTGCGTCATGCGCCAAGTCCTACCGTTGGGTTTACGACGGTGACCCAACGAGGGCTCTCCCTACCGTTGGGTTTATGATTGCTGGCCCAACAATAAATCTCGTTGTAATGTGATCGCATTTATGTTAAAATTAAAAAGTGTTGAAATAACATTATAAGCGTTAAATTTTCATTTCCTATAAAATAAAACAGTTTTAATTAATTAATTATTCGAGCTCTTTGCGCGCGTTACATGATAAAAATTTACTTCGCTCCACCTCTTCCTGCCAATCTTCGGCAATTTCCGGCGTACTTCGGGTCATCACGAAGACGATGAAGAAACAAGTCATACAACAGTTATTCGCCATCTTGATATGTTCAAGAATCCGAATGGTGTTTTTACTTCTATTAATATTAGGGCTCTTTATTTGTTCTCTGAAAATAACGTTATCATATATTCACATCAAATATTCAAAATACGAGATGTATATCCTTCTTACTATTTATCATGTATTACACATCTCTGTAGTAAATAGGCTAGAAGAATTCTCGATTTTTATTTCAACGATCTAATAGCGTAGTGGTTAAAGCGATAGACTATAACGCAAGCGGTTCCGAGATCGAATCCCCATAGGTGCGAATTTTATACGATAGGAATAGGTAGGTAGGGTGAAGGAGAGGAGGGAGTTAATAGGGATAAGAGGAGAAAAGGGATGATTAAAGGGATGAAAGGGAAAATAAAAAATTAAGTTTTGTGTGCTTCTAGTATTTCCGCCAGATGTCTCTGCGCTGCGCTGCGCTGCGTAGTAGTTCCACCATTACCTAATAGGTGTCTCTCAACTGTTGGGATTTTGTTGTATATTGGTTGGCTACAGTTGGCAGTTGGTTGGATAAAACGCTCCTTGGCAACGGAACCCCGACGGACATTCATAACCGTTGACCAACGAAACATGGCGATCATTCCCCAACATTGGCCCAACGATCTGTGCTACTAGGGCGGGTGCTCCTGTTTCCTCGGGCATGTAATTCATCGTATATGCCCATTGGTTGCGATAAAAGAAATTACATCATAAGTCCAAATTCTGAACAAAAACTTTCTCCCTATTTCCTCACGTAACAGTCAACAAAATAACTACAAATTGCAATCATCCATCCATCCATCAATCTCTCAATCTTTAGGGTGGACAGTCCAGCATAAGTTATTACTAATGCTGTCTAGAAATAAGCAGTACCAGTACTCTTAATTTCATGACAGGATGTTACTTGTTGATCAGCAGCCCGATGATCTGTTTCAGTATCAAAGTAGAAAACTGAAATTGTTAACTACTGTTCTGATATACATTATACTTACTCCTGTCCAGCGTATTAGGATGCTTGCTCACTATAGGCTACTATGTATAAAAATCTTTGTAAACAAAACTCCAATCTGACGGAGGAGGCCTATAATTCATACCTACACATTAAAAGAAATTATAGAAACAACTTAATGTGAGCTAAACAAACTGCGGTTGAAAATTATATAAATACTGCCCCAAATCATTGTAAAGCTGCTTGGCAGATTATTAATAATGAAACTTCATCTAAGAACACATCTGAGGTCACACTTGACCTTGATGAGCTTAATTCTTTTTTTCTAAATTCAGTACTACAATTACAGGATAATATTCATGTAATGCACACTGTTAAGGTAAATTAAACTGCAAACCAGCTTATCATAATGTTTTACCAACTAATGTATTAAGTTCTAACAACCAATGTTTTGAATTTTTACTTATTTTATGTATTTTTACGTATTTTTTTACTTATTTTATGTATTATCATACTTATCCTTTGTATTATATGTATGTATATTGTAACAGTCCCTAAGCGCGAGCCTTATGGCTCATTGGGCCAATTTATGATGAATAAATTGATTGATTGATATTCCACCTACTCTCATAATGCACAAGAATTTTTGAAACAATACCAAATAAATCAACTAAATTTTTGTTGGAATGAGACAACACCTTCTGAGATAATTAAGTTGGTAACTAAATTTTCTAACTCCAAATCTATGGATCATTACTGGTTATCGAATTATATTGTGAAGCAAACTATACATTTTTGTGAACCATTGTCTTTCATCATTAACAATTGCTTATCAGAAGGTTATTTTTCTCCTCTTTTGAAAATATCTAAAGTGATTCCTATCTTTAAAAAGGGAGATAAGTCACAATTCCAGAATTATAGACCAGTATCAATAGTAGGCCTACCTATTTTCTCTAAAATATTGGAGGCAGTCATGCTAAGTCAATTAAATAAATTTTTTGAAAGCAACAATTTATTAACTAATTCTCAATTTGGGTTTCGTAAAGGACGATCTACGACCTCTGCTGCATTAAAAATAGTTGAAACATCTTCGCAAGCTTTTGAAAAACAAGAACTTACTACTCTTGTTTTGTGTGACCTTAGCAAAGCTTTTGATTGTGTGCCCTTAGATCTTCTGCTAAGGAAGCTGAGCTATTATGGTGTAGGATCAGAAAGTTTAAAAATTATAGAGTCCTATCTAATTAATAGACAACAGTATACTTTCATTAAAAATAACTCGTCAAGGCTTAGTTTGGTACCTAATGGGGTCCCTCAGGGCTCAATACTTTGACCTTTTTTCTTTCTTGTTTATATTAATGATCTTCCTTGTAATCTTAATACTGACTCTGCTATTTATGCAGATGATACTACCCTTATATGTACAAATAAAGATTTAGATCAATTGTAATGCAGAAAAAACTCAATATCTAACTCTTGGTCTTCTTAAAACAGTTGATTTTAATTCAGTAAAATTGCTTGGTTTTCATATTGATTCAAAATTAAACTGGTCAGTACATATTCAAAACGTCTGTAAAAAGGTATCTAGAGTAAGCTATCTATTGTGGAAACTAAAATATTTAGTAAATTCTAATTATTTAAGGGTGACTTATTTTGGTCTTTTTCAATCTCATATTTCCTATGGTATAATCATTTGGGGTCACTCCTCACACGTAAATTCCTTACTTTTGCTACAAAAGAAATGTTTGCGTACAATGGCAGGTGTGGGTCCTATGGAACACTGCAGACCACTTTTCACTTTACATAAAATTTTAACTGTAATCAATTTATATATTTATAATATTCTTTTATTTACAAAATTAAATTTACATCTTTTTGTCACTAGACAAAATATTCATGAACACTGCACAAGGGGAAAGAATAAGATAGATTTACCTTCACATAGGTTAGCTATAACTGCAAATTCTTTTAGAATTAATTGTGTTAAATTTTTTAATAAATTACCAGATATTAACAAATTAAAACGAAGTATTGTAAACAGTGGGGCAAATTAAACTAAGATAGTTGAAATATAAAAACACTTTGTGCTCCACTTACGTCTGGAATTAGAATCACAGGACTAGTTTCGGGAGTTACATCGCCAAACTCCAACTCCAGTAGACCAACAGCCGATGATGGGGTAACTCCCGAAACTAGTCCTGTGATTCTAATTCCAGACGTAAGTGGAGCACAAAGTGTTTTTATATTTCAACTATCTTAGTTACCAGATATTGTTAGAGATATTAGCTATAATAGATTTGAAAGGAATATATATTTATGGTTAGTTGATAACCCCTTTTACAAACTAGAAGAATTTTTGCAAATTGAGGTTAATATTAAATTTTAGATCTATCACTATGATATTGATAAATGGTTATAATGTATGTATATGTATGCAATATGTATGTATAATTTTAAATTTGGATAAAGGGTGTAATATTAACATTGAATTTCTGAGGTTGTAAGTTTTATTAAATGTATGTATAGACTCAATGTAAATGTTTCCTATATCATTGTATGATCATTGGAATAAATTGATTGCTATAGCAGTATTGTTTGTTTTTTACAACCATGCTATTTTTCAACTAAATCATAATCTTGGTACAACAATCAAGTGGTTACCAGTACTAACATTTCCTAAACTACTAATCCCAGGAACAGCCAATTAGAATGTAGTGACTCATAGCTTACCACTGTTTTCAATCCCACATGCTGTAGCTGTTTTTCATAATACTGTATTAATAAACTTCAACATTTTCTACACCCAGCTTTGTAAGTACGGTACATAGTGTAGTGATTTCAAAACTCAAATTCTATCTGTAAGCATGTGTGTATATATATTTTCAAAGTATACATACATATATATATATATATATATATATATATATATATATATATATATTGTAAACAGTATGTAAATAATCAGGGTGGCTTCACGGGTTATCAGCATAATGTTGACACGGCTGATAACCCGTGAAGCCATCCTGAGTAATCAGCACCGTGAAAGCTTCAAATCTTGCAGTGAGCTTATTTCTTGTTGCTGTATTCCAACAGCGACTTCGATCTGTTCGCACATTCACTAAAGTGGTATCTTGGACACATTTTGCCACACAATCATGTGATGGTTCGTGTAATTAAATTGAACAGCCTTGACAACATGTTACGCTGCACACATCGTTGAGTTTGAAACCAGAATATCTTATTCCAGAAATACACAAATACAGCTGAGACAATAATATACAAAAATATTACAGAATAACTGTTTTACTTTGTATTTATCATTTTTTCATTTATAATTTTTCAGGTAAATGTTCTTTAACAAAATAACTATAAAAAGTAAAACATTTTTCCCACAGTCGAAGAAGGGAGGAACGTCCCCATGAAAGAGACTACAATGCCACGCTGTATTAAAATACTTAGTTTTTTTAACAAAAATAACTTCAAGCTTCAATCTCCTGTCACCGTTACACGATTCTGTGCTTCATGGTCCTAGGGTTTCAACCGCAAAAGGAACAGATTTGTGATTATACTCTAGTAGGTATCTATCCATTGTGAATGCAGAGATGGTTACATGGGGCAGATAGACTGCACTGTACAATGCACACGCATAAGGCTGTATTAGCCAGACAAGTCTGCAGTAGCCCATAAAATTTAATTCAATCAAACCAAGATCCTGGGGCAGTATTTTTACCTGAGGCCTTGGAAATTCTGATCCAACACTGAAATTTCAATTGAAATACAGTATTCAGTTCAGCTAGGCCTGGCAGCCAGTATTGGCTTCTCTCACTGCCAAAATAAGTCAATGGCCATGACAAGGACACCCCATCACCACGATCAATGCAGTTTTTTCCAGCTCCTAGAATTTCTTCGTCTTTCACATATAATACAGATCTCTTCTCAATTACTCATTTCTCCCAGAAAATGGCCATGGAGTATGCTGTCAAAAGCTCAGAATTAATCCCCCTACTTACTCACTGGAAGCTCGAGAACCCACTATCCATTCTCAACACTGGGAAAGCCTAAGTCACACATTTTATTCTGGTTTCATTGCAGCTGGGAGCTTTGCTTTTTGTTTAGGACAACTCAGGATTAAATTGTGCTCAAAACTTTGAATACTGATTTCATCTCAAAATAACTACAACTACTAATTCTACTACTAGTACTAAATACTCCTCCTACTACTACTACTACTACTACTACTACTACTACTACTACTACTACTACTACCATTACTACTACTACTACCACCACCACAACCACCACTACTAGTAATACTACTATTATTGCTACTACTACTACAAGATATGATGAATTAGTGTTATGGCTAGTTTAGACGATGAAATTAGGTTTCATAACTAAGTTCCGCAACTGTTATTTGCTTGAATGCACAAGTGTGGGATGTACTGGCAACAATGAGTTATGACACTATGCAGTTTCGGCTGATTCCAACTTTTCACGAAACTATAATAGAAATTTTGATGTTTTACACATATTTAGCTTGTTCACATTTTGTAAAATGAAGTGGGGAAAGTGGGGAATTGTGAAATCCCTGGATTCAAATGTGTTTCAGACGTGTGTATGGGATTTCAACAAGTTGAACTTCAGAAATAAGATGAAATGTGTGGTTGCATCGGAATTAGTTTGAAAGAAAATGGGTGAAATTAGTTTCACGAAATCACTTTCATGAAAGTGGTTATGAAACCTAGTGTCATCATGTAAACTAGCCTTGACAGTAAGTTTAGAATCCATGAAAGTACTCAGAAGGCTTTTAACACAAAGTCATTTTTTATGTACCAGCTGAGTACTTGGCACATGTAATTGGCAAGAGCCCCAAAGCCATTTACAGTGAATCCCACACAAGAGTTGGCCAAAGACATGGGTTCCTGCGGCGTGGTGGGCACAACTCCAACTCCCGAGCGATCGGGTGAAATATCTACGCTAATAAAGCCGCGATTGGTGTAATGATTCAGGTTTTCACATTTACGGTTAAAATTACAAGGAAAATAAAAATGTACCTCATCACAAGAGACATTGGAAATGTTCTCCTCTTGCATCCACACAATACTGGCACCTATAGGCCTATGTGATATTGTCTTTAAGTTCTTCTAACAGTATGTGAATATTATTTATGGGGAAACTTGAAAAATAAAGTGTATAGGTCAATTTCCCATACATTAGAAGAACTTAAAAACAATATCACAAGAGAAATTAACTTTATCTCGGAAGCTGAACTTATGCGCGTGAAAGAAAATTTCCTAAAAAGGTGCCAGTATTGTGTGGATGCAAGAGGATGACATATCCAACATCTCTTTTGATGAGGTACGTGTTTAATTTCATTGTAATTTTAACTGTAAATGTGAGAACCTGAATCATTACACCGATCAGGGCTTTATTAGCGTAGATATTTCACCCGATTGCTCGGGAGTCGGAGCTGTGCCCACCGCGCCGCAGGAACCCGCGTCGTTGGCCAACTATTGCGTGGGACTCACTGTAGTAGGACATCTGTACTGCAATTGTAAGATAGCTTATATCAGCTACATTAATTCAAGTTTGCACAATAAAACCCAAAAACAGTCATGGCTTAAAACAAAGTTGTGCTGCATAATTATACCATTTCATATTTTTCAATCACTATCATGCTGACACTTTTGTTTCATCCACTGACCACCTGTGTCAAGTTTAAGTCAGGAGCTGGTTTGCCCAGTACCGTTATTTTTATTTTTTCCTCTAATTCTTTGGAAGAAAATTGTGCCTTCAACAAACTGTCCACTGAATTCAAGGTTACTTGCAGATACATGAATATGAATATATATATATATATATATGTATATTGATTTATCTGCAAGTAACCTTGAATTCAGTGGACAGTGGAAAGTATACAGGGTGTTAATGAATGACACTGAAATATTTTGCCTGTGTATAGAGGGGTTATAGACAAGCAACCTTTATTAGGAGATTTTTGCTCTATGGATTCAATTTTTCCTGTTACAGCATAAAATCTCCCAGGGCTGTTGACAAATGATTAAGAATCAGGTTTTTATCAAACACTAGGAAGGCATGAAGTCAATTTAATGAACATTTTAACTCTATTTTGCTTAATTATTGATTTATGAGCACCAAATTATAATGACGTTAATGCCCTGTAGCATACACATTTTACGTCATACAGCAAAAATCTCCTAATAAAAGTTGCTTGTCTAAGTCCCCTCTATATACAGGTAAAATATTTCGGTGTTATTTATTAACACCCTGTATATATATATGTGTCATTAACACAATGTTCATACTAGGCATTATAGATTATAAGGTGAATGCAACCTGTCAGAATCAGTAATGACTAACAACATATTGTCAGTGCAATTGACTTCATTCCTTTGCCTCTTCGAGCATAAATTCCGAACCATAGTTAGTACTGACTCCTCAGATCTATCGACATGCAGTCATTTCTATATCACACACAAGGTTTCAGAATAAAATTAATAATCAGCCAGCCTTGCTCGCTACATCCCTCTGCAATTGAGTTCTTAAATAGAAATTACAGGTTGGAGGAGGCCTAATGACACAATGTAGTTAAAAATAGGTTAGTGATCATGAACAGATCTGAGCTTAAGAGAGTGTAGTGAAATGCCATTAGGAAGGTATCCATATTACCGACTCACAAAATATCAACAAATGAGATCTCGCCAGGATGCACCAGTTCAAAATTTACATAAAATAAAAATACAGTATTAGGTTTGAAAATAAAATTAGTACATGCAGCACAATTGCACATTAACAGAAATGATGCCAACTTATGTTAATGTTTGGGCACACCAGAAAATCAAAGATTTCAACATGGTTGTGCTTGGAAGCAAAGCAGCTTACAGTTTGAGAAAAATACTTTGATTCGTTATATGAATAAAGGAAAATGTATTTTTGACATATCTGAGTGTTCACAAAAACACAAAGAAATAAAATACTTAACAATTAAATCAAATACAGTGTATATATTGTATAATTGGTTGAGTGTCTTTTAATTTAGTATTAAAAATTTTATAGTACAGTATAGTGTCTTTAGTACAGGACCTTTGTTCAGTACATAATATTTTCAGAAGGAAAATCACTATTAAAACTAAAGCACACACACCTTTCAGTTTTGGAACCTTTCTTCCATTGATGTGCTTCACTACTCATATGAAAATATCACATAGTACAGTTTTCATGACTGTCACTTGATCATCGTGGGTGATACACAAATTGTTCTGCATCTAAAGTTCTTACCCCAGAGATTAGAAGATTGTTTGTTTGGACTTGACTTTGCACAGATGATGCAGAGTAATGCGGTATAAATAGATTTTCATTATGAGAAGCATAATGTGAATTTGTTACGGGGTAGTTCCACGTAATTCTCTGCGAGGATTCCTTTACGGGAGGCACGCTGATTTTAGAGTTCCGTGAGTTATAAGAGATCTGTTGATAACTAGTAGTTTGTATTCTGGAAGTACCTGTAGGAAGAATGTTGCACTGCGCTTGTGACATAGGTATCACATGATGCTGAGGCAGAGTAGAACCATTCTGGACAACAGGATTACTAACAGATACAGGTAAGAGAGAGGAAGAGTTGTTTGGAAAGGAGATGTTTGTTGAGTGTGGAAGTGAATTATTTAGAAGGGGAAGAAGATTTGTAGTAGTCTGTGATCCACCAGTTTTTCTCATTGCCCAGTCATCTTTAAACACCTGAACTGTTAAAACTGACACCAAGTTTGATAGCCGATCTACTACGTGAGCCAACACAAGCTGTTCATCAGCATCCCGCCGAACTCGGACTTGTAGAGAACCAGCCTTCAATTAAAAGAAATAAGGAGTCTTATTATTTTCCAAAATATAAAAACTGTCAATAGTCACTTTTCATATAAATAAAATTATATTTAAAATTATTCCAAATGTAAACATTTGCCACACAGTCAGACAGTTATGCAAACCTATCACGTGAAAGTATATGTCACATGAAAATTCAGTGATGTGAAAAGCATTATCATATTTACCTGCATAATACGCATAATAAAACGCATAATAAAACGCATAATAAAACGCACTTTTTTCCAGATTTTTGTAACAAACAACTAGGGTGTATCCTTTATGCGAGAAAAATATGTTAGTGAAAAAAAAAAAACATGTACTAAAAGATGCGCCAGCTAACAATTCCAGGGTGCGCGGGCAAAGAGAGTTAAGTCCACCATCCTAAAAAATTTAGATATGTCCAAAGAGTTATAGATAAAAATGTTCTCTACATTTGTGTTAAGTCTAGTAAGTCATATTCAAAATTGTACGGTAGTTATGGATGTGTGCCTCATGGGTTTATCCATCTCTAAAGCTATGTTGGGCTGGTATAGTGTGTTAAGTCACTCTAATTCTCAGTAACAAGAAAGTGGACTTAACTCTCTTTGCCTGCGCACCCCGGAATTGATAGCATACATATTGATGTAGCAGCTACAACTAATTTATATAACAATTGTGTCACACATATGACAATCGATAGTTAGCAGTTACACAAACAGACAAGAAACACACACATTATACTCAGGCACAGTAAATTCTCGTGCTGAGGCTCTGTTATCGTGTTCTTCTGTGGATTTGACAACTTTCAGCTAAAACTCGCTGTATAACTTGAATATTTTGGTACTATCCATTGTCCAAACACAAGTTCATCAACGCAACTGTCTACTGCAGGTGCCATAAGAGTTCTGCTATACTAACCAACAATCGTTCAGTATATTTTGTACGTTAATAAGAAACAGTCACAATTACTGTTTCCATGCACTGTTGTTTAAAAATTTCAATTCAAAGATAAGCAGGCCATCCAATCTTATGACTTGAGATATTATTAAAACAATTTTAGTTAAAAAAAGAGATGCGACTATTACGTGAGGAATTTTTAACACGAAAAGTTGGGATGCATCCATTATGCAAGTAAATATGGTATAAGATATATGGACAGTTGATCTAGATAAAGCCTTATTAGATAAAATAACTGACCACTTCTCTAATTCACTGGAACACATGGTTTGAATTTTTCCTTGGGAGATTTGCTGTACCTAATGAGAGATTGTTTGGCACCGCTTGCTTGACAGTCCCAGGTATGGCATTAATATATAAGTATTAGCTTTAAGTCACAAAAACACGTATAAAAAGATAAATCTCTAATTCTAATATCTACTGTAGGTATGTTTGGTGAGATTTGTATATTGCTATATCATATACAGGCTATTAATGAACACTGCAATATTTTCCTGCATATAGAGGGGATACAGACGAACAACTTTATTAGGAGATTTATGCTCTATGTATTCAATTTTTCCTATTATGGCATAAAATCTCGCATGGGTATGCCCGCCACTGACTTCTAAAATTTGAAATTATGCAAAACCATGGAACAGTGGATACGTTTTAGTGGACGGGTCAACTGTGAAAAAATGACAGTCAATATCTTGCAACACTGGAAAAAAACACAACTGTTACTTTGTTATTAACACTCTAATTAAGAATAAAAAAAAATAATGCAGTGGCAGGCAGTCATGCGATTAGTCTGTAAATTTTGCATACTATTTCACCAATCTGTACCCTTGTAAAAAAATTATTCTCTTTTTAAAAATAATTCTCATATAACTGGTAATAGGGAGTAAATATTATTACATTTTTGGAATATGGAAAATTAGAAACTACATGTCTCAACTGAGTGCTTTCATTTTCCTTTAGTATACACTATACAGTACATGTCAACAAGGCCTACCACCTTTATTTGTCACTTGTTCCAAAACTCTGGGAGATTTAACCTTCTATGAACCTCCAAGGCCTGCATCATATTTTATACTAATGAAGCTAAGGGGTCAAACAAAGACTTTCAAGCATAACTTACCATCTTTCCAAAGGATAATGTCCAGAAATGTTCATTCCTGAATTCTAGTACACCATCTATGGTCAGTGTTTCTCGAAGGCATTTGTCAAGCTGTCCAACTACATGGGAGGGTGTGGTCTAAAAAATCATATTATTTCATTATTACAGATGATATTTCTCACAACAATATTTAAATATGCACAGAAATGAATTAACGTCAATATTTTCTCATACATGAATCAGAGAGTTGCAGAATCAGTTTATGTTGGACCAAACTAAGAGCACTCAAGTAAGCAGAGGATCTGGTCAACTATATGAACTAAAATACCCTTCAAAAAATGTAAAATAGATAATAAAGTAATAAAAAGTAAAATGTTAAAAGCAGGCCCATACAAAGGAGCACATCAAAGCATTAAATTAATTCAAGGAACAAAATGACACAGCACTACCCAATCTAAATGTGAGAATACTTAATTTTTCGTCACTGTTTTTAAAAAAAAAATATTGTAATTCTATCTCACAGGAAATCACTAATAATGAACAGAATCACATTACCTGCAGTAGCACTTTTCCACTGTAAATGCTCATTGGAAGCATTGTTGCAAATATAACAATAGCAATGCATATGGCTGCTAATGTGTCTACCAGATAACAATTGCTGAAACACATTAAATACCTAAGGTTAGTTTAATAAAACAAATTTCCTTAAAATTAAATTCTGTAACATGAACTATCTTATAACGAGATCAATAATTTCACACCAATCTCACTGGAAATTAAATCAGGTAAACTGATATAACAAAGTGCCAGAATGCTTTTGTTTAATCAGTGATAATTGCAATATGATATGCAGAACAGAAGTTATTTTTGTAATCTATCTTCGAGTTAAGCTCCAGATTGATTCATTAAGCAGGGCTTGCGGAAGAAAAAAGGTCTAAAGTTCGAGACTTAATCTTAATTCATACTCGTATACATTGATATAAGAAATTCTTAAAATACTCGTATGTCAACATTTCACAAAATGCACTAGCAAAAAACTCTTTTTAATGTACGTAGGCCTAATTATTTCACAGTAATATACCTTCTGCATATAACAGTATTCATGTAGTACTTATTTTAACTTGATCAACGAAATAAACAAACATCTGACTGTGTTGGAGTCGAGGTCCTCAATGATTAAGCAACGTAGCATTGTAGTATAGTTATGATTTCCTATTTAAAAAGCATGTGACCTTTAATAAGTGACCTCTGGTACCGAGCAACCGATTTGGTCCAAAATAAATAGGCTTCTTGCCATGGACATTATACATGCGTACAGTGGCGGACGCAGACATTTTTTTCGGGGGGGGGGATTTGACTTTCAACTTACATATACAATTACTTTATAAAACTGGCCACTTAGAGTACATATATAGCCTTTTTTCAAATTTCGGGGGGGATGTAACCCCCCTATCCCCCCCTCTGCGTCCGCCACTGCATGCGTATACTAAGGTTTATGAAAATCCGATAAAGCATATTTGAAATATTCTGCGTACAGACACACGGACAGACATTTGTCCGTCCTGCACACAATCTCATAAAGTACTATACAAGATCAAGATGGAGAGTTAAATGAACACTTCTAGACCCTGATAAAAGAAAAGTATTCTGAACACTGCAATGTATTCATCTGATATATTTTTATATATATATATATATAAAGACCTTTCTGCAATAAGTTCACCAAAGTAAAAAGCAAAATTTACGTAAACAGTTCAATAAAACAAATGGCAGCATATTTTTTTAGCATAACCATGTATTTATTTGTTTAATTAATTATTTATTTTCTTATCATGTAACATTATTTTGTTTATAGGTAGCACTAACTCTCATACGCACTATTATATTTTAGTTTGCTTACCACTCACTTTAATTGAATTAGGAGATCAGCAAAAAACAACAGAATTGCTCCAGCACATGCCACAAGAAGCATGGGGTTTATTCTTGGCAAGAGAAGTCCACTGAGCACTGGAACTACTGAACAAATGCTGCAACCCGAAGTATAACAATAAAGATTTCACAATTATTTTAATATGTTTTATCATATTCATCAATCATATACAGATCTTAGAAAGTAAAATATCACAGTATTACCTTTGGCTTATATCTGAGACATGTTCTTGTAACCAACTAGATGAAGAAGCAGCTATAACATGGTCTAGAGCTGCATTATTGCAACCATAAATGGCAACAACATGACTTACAAAAGCTACTCCAGTACCCAACATCAAGCGACCACTGAAATAAAAATGATATAATGAATATTATAATCCATAGCAGAGAAAAGAAAGATTTTTTCTCTTGGACTAGTGCACTAGTGATACAGATATCCCAAGAGGTCTGGATAACTGTATTCATTATTGTCTTGTTATGAAGTCACATAGTTGTATTTTGTGCTAGTGACTAAATACAGGGTGCGCACAAATGATTGGAGCGGTTTCAGAAAATTCACTGGTCGCTAGACGAGTTGACTTTTGCGGGCTATGTGTGAAATTGGCTCACACATGATCAACTGTTTCGTCAGTCACTCTCGGTCGACCCGTTGATTTTCCCTCACTACAGGCATATCGTGGTTTTAAACTGTTGATGCCATCGAGCAATGGAGTTGGTACTGGATGGATTTTTCTAGAACTACGTTCTAAAGTTTCACTGCACAGTTGTCATAGTCTGATTCGAGTGAAAGTACTCGAATAGAGCATAAGTTTTATCACTGTTCATCAACATCTTATAACTGTTGCAGTAAGAGTTACAACTGCTGCGCTCTTGAGACCATAGCAAGAAGCATTATGTCTGCCAAGGAATTCAAACGAAACTTTGAGGGATACTTATGTCATGGCAACAAACACAATCACCATTTCTCTTATACTGTGACCATAAAAAATCATGAAACCAGTCCAATCATTTGTGCGCACCCTTTATTATTGTGTCTATTGCTGATATGTACACTGCCACTTATTTAGATACTCAATACAGCATAAACAATGTGTTTAGACATAGCAATACATTAAAAATATTTAGGCAGTTTGGTTGTAAAAATGCACAGTACAGTAAAAGTTACCACCCAAAAAGTACTTTTAACATCTTGCCAAAAATAGTTTTAACACTACCAGTTCACTACCACCACTACATAAATAAACTGAGAGTGTCCATACTATCGAATGGGAAGAGGCTACTAAGTACATCACAACATCTTCTTTCTAGTTCTGTTTTGGTATCAACCATGGATCAAGCAAGGGTAATCATATGATTCTGGTGCCGTGAATCAAACTGATCCAATTGGAAGAGCATGGGAATAGAAAGCTGAAGGTCATTGGTTTATAGGTGTCAGAGGGAGTTTTTCTCCTAAAATATTCTCATGTAATGTCCAAAAGAAACAATATTCTGTGGTATTATGAATATATTTCTATATATTTCTTCAGGAATTTGTAGACTGAAAGGTTACAAAGGAAACACGGAGCAGAAAATCTGTCCCATTTGCAGCAAGAATGAGAGTGCACATGTGAGAGGTCAGAAACATGGAGAAAACTAATAATAAAAAAAATGGCTAAAAAATGAAGAATGCCATAGTGCTAAAGAGAATTTTCAGATATGCAGAACCAACAAAGGAGGCTAGGCCAATTTCTAGTCAAAGAAAAAAAAGCAAATGGACGTGGTGTCTGAACTACAAAAAGTAAGGGATTATTTGTGCTGTATATCATGTTTATTACATTCAGATTAAAATTAGATTTCCAATATGTACTCCTTGTGAAAAGATAATCCAATTCTATTAATTGTTTTAGCTGAATCATGTGTTTTGAGGATGCCTACTGACCTAGGTAAGAACTGGTGACATCTTGAGCACTCTCTCTTCGACTAATAAACTTACTTACTATACCTAAACAAATGAAGTAATAAGACCTTAAGAAAATCCGAAGACTATGAAGTAAGAACTTACGTGTGTATTTCTGGTTGCTCAAGTAGTAACCTCTCAATACTTTCTTTTCCAATGAATAAGGATCCAAGCTGAGCCAGTACTGTACTAGCAAATACTGCCAATACTTCAAACCTCTCATATCCAAAAGTAAATAGAGGGGTAGGACCATTTCGCTCAACCCAAATCGATAAGACACAAGTCAGCAAGCTAAAATGAAACAAAAAAATTACTAAGCCACAAATTAACAGGTAAATGACACTTTATGTTTTTAAAAAGAGCGATCACAAGGAACTTCAACAAAACATAATTCAGAACTTTCAGAAACATTACATAAAACAAACTATGTGCATTACTACTGAAATTCTGGCCTAAGGAGCATTCAGGATGCTATGGATCAATGGACTATGTACTATAGTTGTCATAGAGACCCCCATCCTGCAGCGAGTTAGATGGCAAGAAAGTCAGCGACAATCAATACTGGAGAATCAGTACATCCTGAATTGATGGTCTATGTTCAGCTACAGGATCTGTCCTCCTAAGGCCGGTATTCATAGTCGGCTGAACTTATTTGACTAGTAAAGCTGAGAATGAGCCATTTTTTTAAACAAAACTCATGGTAAAGTCAAATCGTAGAAATGCCCAGTAAATTACTGTTGCGATGGTCTTGTCAGAGAGGGCTCCTTGTTCCTTCTCTGATATACTTTCCGATGAGAACTACATTTCTAACAGAAAATCTGGAGACCATGCCTACATTCCTAATGTAATAATTGTACCAAAAAGCAATGTTCTGAACATGAATTGTTTATAATTACAGTTAAATGTTTATTTTAATATTTATTAAAAACTTTGGATACTGGTAAATAAAAAGATATTTTAACCATAATTTGATTCTTGTCATCACTTTTATACAAATATTTTTATACAAATATTCCATGCTTTATTTACCAACAAATTGTGCCCCTTACTTCTAGCAAATGGTCATGAAAACACAATAAATTCATAATTTTTTTAGTGCAGAAATCTACTTTTACACTTAAAGAGTGACCATGATTCTGGTTAATGCAAGATGAACGATTGACAGTTATATTTAACAGTAAATCAAGATCAACCACTGATATGTGTATACATATATACAGTGAATCCCACGCAAGAGTTGGCCAATGATGCGGGTTTCTGTATCGCTGCTGGCACAGCTCCAACTCCCGAGCGATCGGTTCAGGTTCTCACATTTACAGTTAAAATTACGATGAAAATAACCACGTACCTCATCACAAGAGATGTTGCAAATGTTCTCCTCTTGCATCCACACAATACTGGCACCTTTTTAGGAAATTTTCTTTCACGCGCATAAGTTCAGCTTCCGAGACAGAGTTCATTTCTCTTGTGATAGGCCTATGTGATATTATCTTTCAGTTCTTCTAGCAGTATGTGAATATTATTTATAGGGAAACTTGAAAAATAAAGTGTATAGGCCAATTTCCCATACATAAGAAGAACTTAAAGACAATATCACAAAAGAAATTAACTCTATCTCGGAAGCTGAACTTATGCGCGTGAAAGAAATTTCCTAAAAAGGTGCCAGTATTGTGTGGATGCAAGAGGAGAACATTTGCAACATCTCTTGTGATGAGGTACGTGGTTATTTTCATTGTAATTTTAACCGTAAATGTGAGAGCCTGAATCATTACACCGACCGCAGCATTATTTGTGTAGATATTTCACCCGATCACTCGGGAGTTGGAGCTGTGCCAGCCACGACGCAGAAACCCGCGTCATTGGCCAACTCTTGCATGGGACTCACTGTAGAAAGAACTATCTATTCTGACGTAATTGTCAGTCCCTGAACACACAACAAGATAGAATTTTAAATAAACTCAAGATAAGAACATACCTCAATAAGTTGAAGCCCACAGTGAAAGTATAGGCCCGTAGAGCTGTGAAAAAGAAAGTTAAATTACATTACTTTGGAAACTAAAAATTTACCTCAGGCAACAACTGTATTGCCTTTTATCACTTAAAAGGTAAACAACCTTTTTCCACAGTATAATAATAATAATAATAATAATAATAATAATAATAATAATAATAATAATAATAATAATAATAATAATAATCAATAATAATAATAATAATAATAATAATTATTATTATTATTATTATTATTCTTAATATAATAATATAATATTATATAATATAATATAATATATAATAATAATATAATATATAATCATATAATATATAATAATAATATAATAACAATAATAATAATAATTATTATTATTATTATTATTATTATTTTACTCATAAACTGGTCCTCATATTTGTAAAAAGGAAGAACAAATTGAATGCTATGGGCATGGCCTATTTCTTCAAACACCTTGCACTCAACAATGAGCAGATAATGGAGTTGTCTATTAACATCATTAAAAACTGCATACAAATCTTGCAATTCCACCTTTATGGACCGTAGTTGAAACGTTCTTATTGATCTTATTGTCTTATCTGGTTGCATTTTATATAACTGACTCGCTTCGCTCATTGGGGGCTCCGCGTGTATTTAGTCTGCTGTATTAGCTATTACCTTTCAGAGCCCTATGTGAACACTGTTTGATAATACCGTTGCCATGGAAACCAAGCCCTTTTTCGGAGGTTTTTAGGGCTAGGAATTTAAAAAATAACTATTTGGAATTTTTCTGTGGTTTACAGCCTAAAAGCTATATGTGTAGCAAATTTCAAGTTTCTAGCTCATCTGGAAGTGGGCAAACATTAATGTCAGTGAGTGAGTGAGTGAGTGAGTCAACCATGTGGCTTTATATTATAGGGATTTCTTACTTTTTTTTTTCTGTTAAGCTTTGTCCATGGCAACCTCTATGTGCATTATGTGTAACTGGTATAAGATAAAGAAAACTGTGATTAAGTGTATATCTAAACTAGACTTGAATTGAATTAAACATCTTCAGGACAATAAATATAATTATATTGCAACCCTGATGTTAAAATACAGAAATAACTTAAATTTTTCTACTGGTTATAACCAAGTTGAATTAGAAACAATTAATATGATATAAAATTTAAGAAAAAGTTATGTCTCATTCATTACTTACTAAGAATACTGAGTTCAAATGAGGATAGGTATTTATTATGTTGACTTAATTCGGGAAAAAATAAATTTAAGTCGCACCTTGGGATGAATGTTCCCAGCCACCACACCCTCGCGATGCACTTTCTTTTATACCACGACCTAGCGAATTCTTCTGTCCTCATTTTACAAAGAAACTCGTGATTGGACGTTGGTGGTGTGACGTCATACCGCTAAACAAAAGGTGAAGGGCTGACAACCTCTAGAAGATATAATATGCCAATTTTCGAAACCTACAAACAGTGTATCGTACATTATTCGAAAATGTAAGGGCGCTTCGCTTTGGCTACCGCCTCTGCTTCGCGGACTTAACTTTGTGGATAGTGTTTTGCATTCTTTAGACTATATGCAGAGGTGATTGTGGTACGGTCGGGAGTGCCGAGTGAGCTAGCGGGTTGTCATTTTGGTGCAAAGGTTGGTAGCTGATATTTGGTACGGTCGGGAGTGTCGAGAGAAGGAACGGTCAGGAGTGCCGAGATAACAAGGGTGTGGTCGCCATAGCAACGCAGTGGTCGAAGCATAAGGGGCGACTTACATTTATCTTTTGCCCTTAATTCCTCCAAAATGGGTGAATTAGTCTTGAGGTCCAAAATTTTATGAGTTACCTATACTGGTAATTTTGATACATCTCTTCTGCCACATAATTATTAGGGATACTACCCACAAGAGAAGTGAATTAAAACAAAGTAATGTCAACAGTAAAGCATACTGAATCACTAATAAAATGTTCAAATTAATAAAAACGCTTTTTGCTTCACTTACGTCAATCTTTAAATTGGGAAATTCTTCCCTATCTTCAGGTGGTGACTGATTGATGCTTAGTGAGGCTTTAGCTGGTGGTTTATAGCTGCAATGTGCTGTCCATCTTCCTAATGGTGAGTCTGATGATGTTGTCTGTGATGAAGATGAAGATAGTGCTATGAATTTTGAAATCCCACTAGCAGATGACATCACCAGACTTGCCACTAGGAATATAGAGAGCAGTATGACCAGTGCCGTATTTAAGCCTAGGCAGACTAGGCAGCTGCCTAGGGCGGCAGATTTGAAGGGTGGCTTTTAAGCTGTTACTGTTGTCTTTTTTAATATATTAAACATTTTATTCATATCTCTTCAAAATAGTACTAATGTAACGCAGAATGAAATAGAAATGAATAACATTGACAACAATACGCACCTGTTTATTTATTTACCTATTTATTTATTATTATATATTATTGTTGTTCTTATTATTACTATTATTATTAGCTCACAATTTCAGTTACAATAATGCTTATTGTAGATTACTTTGTACATTCATGGGGAAATAAGGGGGTGAAAATATTTTTCTCTGCCTAGGGGCGATTAAGTAGCTAAATACGCCTCTGAGTACGATGCAGACTACAAAAACTACTAGTACAATCACTATTCGACAGATAGCATAAAATGGGGGAGAAATCCCTTGAAACTAGTCCGTTTTAAAGATTGACCTAAGAGAAGCTCCAAGCGTTTTTATTAACTTGACCATTTTATTAGTACAATGAACATTACACAAATTAAAGCCGCTTGAACTTTTTTTGTTCTCTGAAAAATTACAACATCCTGACAAAGGGCAGATTCTGTTGTAACCTCCTCATATGCTTTAAATTATGAGATTCCAAATACAATTTAAGTATTACTGATTACATGAAGTTCACGAAATTTTGCTGTAAATATCTATAAATCACTTACCCATGCTGCTTGCATTTGAGCACCATGCCAACAACAAGATGAAACATATCAAATTAAATAATAGGAGAAAACCAATTCGCTTCACTTGTCGTTCTCTTCCTAGGATAACTATTTGACTCGACCATGCTGACAGAAGAGAAGAAGGAGAATACGGCTGTAACATACAACACAATTTGCAAATTGAGACTTCACTCCATAGCTTATTAAGGATAGTAGTTGGAAGGGGGGATATTTGGCAACAAGGAGAATATAATAAAATAGGATTTTGGAGGGAAGTAAGAAAAAGAGTAGAGGACATGGAAAGACGAGAGATCTGGGCGAGCTTTGTAAACAAAAGTTCTCCGAGATTGTACAGAGTAATCAAAACAGAGTGGGGAAGGGAGAAGTATGTGGACTGTTGTGATAAGCAAGGAAGAGAGGGATATCCATGGATGAGAACAGGGATGATATATCTAAAAGTGTTAAGGAAGGACAGAGAGGAAGGTTGTGTACTATGTAATAAAGAGAAAGGAATATCACACTACTTAACGGAATGTGAAGGGGTAAGAAGGTGGAGAGAAGAAATATGGGAGACAAAGTGGGATAAATTTCAAAAGGAGATAATAATTATCAAGATGTTGAAATTCAGAGGAGAAGAAAAGACTAGGAAAATAGGAGAGTATTTAGGAAAAATGAGAGAGAAGTGGATGAGAAAAATTAAGAAACAGATCAAGAGAAAAATAATCAGGAAAGGAGTGGTAAGTTAACCAGAAGCCCCAATCATACATAAAACCTAGGGGTTATAGTATGAGGGGTTTCTTAATGGGTAGTGCTAGACTTATAGATAAGAGACGTATAAAGTGGATGTAGTTAACTATGTATGTAAAAGTACGTGTAAATAAAATTCTATTCTATTCTATTAAGGATAGTTCAGATCCTATACTCATATCTCTGAAACCTTATAAAATCTCTTGCAGCTTGTAGTTGTTTCAAATGTTACTCAAGCAACTGTAAACACTCTTGAAATTGAAATAATTTTTCAAAAAACAGGAACTAAAAATATCAGTGATGCCTCATTATCAGGCAGGGGGGTATTAGAAAGTATACTATCAAGTTAGGAACACATCGAGTGAAGGTGGAAGCACATGTGACCTTGCATTGTAATCTGTAAACAGTTCAAAGCAGTACACCCTGCTGCAAAAGTAAGTACACCGAGTATATGGATTATTAAGAGGAAGAAAAATTGTTTAGCTATTTGTAGTGTGCAATACAGTTACCTCATTGTTTATTTCAGGTATTAATGTGTAGAAATCTGAGTTATTATTTTTTTTTCATATCATAAGTAGAGCTATTCTATCGGGTTTTTCTTTATATCGTAAGTACAGCTATTACAATGTACAACAATGGATTTCTAAAATGCATGGAACATAAATTGGGTGTGTTCAGCATGTAGTCAGTTTTTAAATTTTGAAAAACTACTTTGCACATCAAACAAGGAGTAGAAAAGAAATATGAAATATCAGAGTCGTGTGAGATTCCCTGACTATGTCCCTCGTTTTACAGATTTATTTTCCAGAATACTTTAAATTTGTCACCTTTATTTGAACACTTTCCGATGGTATTTAACCCAGTGTATCTGAAAACTATTCCATTGCCTAAAGAGCTTCTGGCTGTTTTAGTACAGATGTTTGTAAATATGTTGTTGTACTTGCAATAATACTGAAATTACTCTAGATATATGAAAGATCTTCAAATAAAGCTGTTGAAAATATTGCCTTCACAAAGCTGTGAAGCTAATTTTTTTATATACGACTCTTCTTTATTTTAAGCATATTGGCACAGTTTTCCACTTGTCTGCAACAACTTGAACAGTCATAACAAAACACACTGAAGTGGAGTGTTCGTCACAGTACTTAACGTCACCTATACTTTGTGCGGTAATATGATTGCTCTGTTTACTTACTAAAACTCCTCTGCCTGCTCATTATATTCCTGACCATAAAACAAATTTGCTAAGCTAAGTATTGTAGGAAGTTTACACACTGAAGTTAATAATTAGAACACATGAGTGGAGGTATTATACACTATACTTCACTAGATTTTACCACTGACATTTGCTAAGGTTTGAACCCACGAGGCTGAGCTTTGTTTACGGTCTAAAGCCACTGCATCTCACAGGGTATTATAATAGGAGTATGCAGAGGTCAGCCAGATACAGATCAATTACTTCATTTATATGTAAAATCAACACAGAAAAGTACAATTTCCAACCCGACCGTCTCAGATTTTCGTCTAATTTGATGTGTTCGTTGCACATGACGAGAGAATGAAAAGTGCCAAATTACAGAATATTAACACAGGTATGACAAAAGTAATGGCCGCCCAAAGTTTGGAAATTGTGTGGAAAATTCAACAAACACTGCAGACAAAATTGTTGTAACTTCTGTTCTATTAGAGATAGAACTGTGTAACAGGTAATTTTGGAAAGGTCTGGAAACAAGCTTTCAAATAATCTGCAACATGCCATATTCAAACAATTTACACAATTAAGGCCAATGACCTTGACTTTTGTGCCTTGAATATCTCAAACCATGTCACCTTCAAAATTGATGAAAAAAATATTTCCTTCTTCATGTTACACTAAACAACATAATAAACAATCCAGTCAGGATTACATTGAGAGTAGGATACATAAATTAATATTTACAGCTATGTGATGCAATAAAGCAATACAAATTGTATGCAGACTGCAACAAAATGCCATAAAGTACTGAAAAACATGTTATCTGTTAAAAAGGTGGTGTGATAGCAATGCATAGTACAAGCAATAAAAAATAACTTTTGGATGTTGGATGCAGTGGTACAATACTTATATTTTCAATCCCTGTGGTTGGTCAATCACAATGCAGCAAACATTTTTTAGAAAAAAAAAAATTAATTCATTTCTACAGCATCATTTGAAATCCAAGAATAAATGGCTACATAAAATTGAATGGGTTTATGTTATATAGTTAAGTCTCCCAGTTGATTAGAAATGCTGTGTTATCAAAACCAGAGCTAATCTAACGTAAGTCCTTGTTTGACCACATATTTTTAATGTACCTGATTGCTCCTTAAAATAAATAATAAGCCCTAGGGTTAATTCATCCTATTTGTCATGTTCATTCATGATGAATTTACAAAAAGGAAACTATCATGGAAGATACTTATAATCACTAATCACTGAATTAATTAAGAGAGACTTAAAGATTCATATAACTAGAGCTAAAGAAAGGTCATTAACCATCAAATATGTCAATGGTTTGAACTTTGTATTATGTTATTTCATCATTGGGAATCTTAACAAAAACAAGCAACATGACACAGAATTAGGACAATAAAGATACATACAAAACATAGCTGCTATATTTCAATATTATTCCTCCATAAAAAATATACATATGATAATGTTGCCATATTTCATGAAGGAGAAATCTGAACACCTGTATCGACAAATATAATTATGTGAATGACATGTAAAGCCTGTTATCGAAAGATGAGCTTCTATTTCACAAGCTGACTTGATTTCTCATGTCGAGTTTCACTGTACAAATTTATAAATTTTTTCAGAGTTGTAATTTAGAGATTTTATAGTAAATAATGCAGATTCTCAAAAACACTTAACACAGCCTACATTAAAATATTTCTGCTAGAACTATTACAGGAGTGGAATTGAGAAAATATCATTCAGCAGTTATTTCTTAACATTCATTCAAAGTCTGCAAATCTTTATCCCAGCAAGTTATTGTACAATTTAGTTATTTGCCTTTTCTCTAACTTAAAGAGAGATAGGCTATAAATTTAGTTCGTTATTTGCCTTTTCTCTAACTTAAAGAGAGATATAAATTTCTTTACAAATAGATCATTTTTTAGTATTTTCAGCAAACATTTCTGCTATGTTCGTTTTCATAACTGATTTGTTTCAAACAAATTCTTGCCAACAAAAAGAGCCTAAATTCAGCTAAATACAAAGTTCACAGAAAGTTACTATTACTATTCTAAGCACAAGTGAACTAAAATTATTTTTCTTTTAAAATTTACAATTCTAAATAACACAAAACAATATATGATGTTTGATCATTATAAGTACTTAACAGGCAAGTACGAAGATAACAAAATTCACTAAGGGTCGTTTTGTTATTCATGTGAGCCTTTTAAGTTCTCTATAATGGTCTTACATTGTTAATAACTATTATCACAAACTGAGTGTGACATGTAGAAATTTGTTATTAAAATGGATTTAGTTAAGCTATGGTGGAATTTGGGCCCCTGGGAATTCACTTACATACCTGTAAATCTACAGATATGGGACTGCCATATTTATAAACAAATAAATGCCATTGACTTGGACTGAGATTGACCCATGAACTTAGGAACAGAAAGTCAATGCCTAACTAATCATCCCATCTGGCATGGAATGACAATTTTCAAACAAAATAGCAAAGTGTTAAGCATCTATAAAGAGATGGTCTTTTATAGCTAACTGAAAAATCCTTTAAAAAATAAATAAATAAAAAATAATAAGCCTTGCAATCATCTTCACATCTATTATACTTCCCCTTCATTAGAAATGTTGGATATCTTTTTCTGAACATACAGTTAAAATTGTGGAATCATACACTTTCATCCTAAATGCAAACATTTTAACTTCCAAAATAACACACCTAAGCAATTGCCATCTCCCACCAATTTTTGAATATTGGAAGAGAGGAACTCCTTTATCTTCTGGTTACTAGAATAATTTATACAAGATTGTGCTTCTAGATGAATGAGCAATTTGAAGAAATAGGAACATGGTTGAAACATTAGAAAAATACCATTTCCATAAAGTATACGAAGTAAGCAAATAAGTATTCACACTTTTTGATTAATGTTTTGTAGCTTGGCTGTACCACATTGTGCTCTCAAGCGTTGATATGTTGTTCACTTGTCTCTGCTTGTGAAAAGTTTGACCATTATGACTCCACTGCGAGTTGTGCTGTTGCAAATTATACATGGTTGCACCAAAGAAGAACAGTGTGCAGTGATATGTTTTTTGTCGTGTGAAGGTGTACTAGGAGCCAAAATCCATTAAGATTTTCCACACAATATGGGGGGCAATGTTTTACCATGGTGAAGTATGCACGAATGGATTGAAAAGTTAAAAATGGTCAGACAAGTGTGAAAGACGAGGAAAGAAGAGGACACCCATCCACATCAACTAGTGACACCAACATTGAGCAAGTGTGTATCTTGATTCAGACATATCGAAGAGTGACTGTCGATGAAATGGCAAACCATATGCAAATTAGCCATGGTTCTGCATATTACATTATTCATAACAGTCTTGGCTTTCATAAAGTCTGTGTAAGGTGGGTCCAGAAACAGCTCACTGAACAGCACAAGCACAATCGTGTGACCTTCTGCCAACACTTCCTGGACCACCATGCCAACAAAGGTGAAGCTTTTTTTTAAACGAACAGTCACTAAAGGCGAAACGTGGATGATGCCAATATCTCAACATTACTTGGAGAAGGGCTCAACAATAAACAGTGCATGTTACAGTGAGATATTGAGCAACTAAGCTGAAGCCTGCAATTCAAACCAAACGTTGAGGACTATTGTTGAAATGAGTTGTTTTGTTGCATGACAATGTGTGCCCACTGAGCCGGCAAAAATTGCCGTCTCAATTGTTTTTACTTACTGTCGGCCATTTTGTTTGTTTACGCTCTGGTGGCGCCGACTCGCGGCAATAGGTGGCAGTTTCCTTAGCTTCAACTGTTGTCATTGCTTTGGCGCTATCTGGCGGTAGTTTAGTAAAGTGCCGTTCCCGGGCTTTGTGATCACGTGACTTCCGGCAACTTGCCTCTTCCAATATGGCTGTCTACAGAGGTTAGTGCTCGGCTTATGGCCTTGTCAGACAAATCGGTCTAGTTTTGTCCCTTTGTTCGCGAATGCCTTAATTAATGCAGTTATCTCTTTGTTGTTTGATTCAACGCTGGCACAAATGTTTGTGACGCTTAGGCTAACGTAGTTTCCTTCCAAAATGGAAAAATACACATAGCGTGGGGGACGCTTTTCCCGCTGTGCTTAATTCTTCCTTTTTTGAGTATTAGTTATTTCCTTGTCTTTTCTTTTTTTTCAGTCTGTCTTGTAGGTAGTTTTAGTAATTCTTTCTTTCTTTCTTTCTTTTTGGCTTTATGTAGATTTCCTCTGTAATAAGTTCTTTATAGTATTTCCCGCCAATCTGTTATGTAGCGTCTGTTTCTTGGGTCCCTTTTGCGCGCATTGGCGTGGCTTCGTCCCAAACATTCTTGCCGCGTTTTATACTTTAACTTAAAGTTTTACTTATTCATTTCTGATTAGCCTTATACTGTAAATTAATGAATTAATTTATTTACTAATTGCCTACCTCTTATTGGCCTTTGGAAGAACCTATGTTTTGGGGCGAAGAGGTACTCCAAACATAGTATTTCGGCTGTTACCTCTCACTAATGAAATTTTACTTTTCAGGGTTTTAAAACATGTTTTGATCTATGTAAAATAAAACTTGTATATATAATACTTTATTTTTAACCATTTCATGTCACGCCCTTCAGGCGAAGCAACTGAATTCTTATTTAATTACAAATCAAATCTTATTTACTCTAATGAATTGTATTGACATAAAAGTGTGAATATTTATTTACTCATATAAATTTTATTAATGTGACTAACTTGTAAATGAATCTAATCTGCGGATTTTATTGTAACTTTTAATGTATCATACTTTTGTAATGTTAAGGGAAAATTAGAAAAGAACAAAAAAGCTATCAGATCCCAAAATTATATCAAAGAGAAACTAAAACTGGATGTTGGACTCAGTTTTTTAACTTGTTCTCCCCGGGAAACCCAATTATCCTCTGGGCGGGTCCATTATTTCAATTTAGGTTAGCTTTCCTTGGGCTGGAACCTTGCACTTCCTTCCACAATTCCCGTAGGGGGGTTCAATGTGTGGTAGCCATCGCGGTGGTTATTGATCCACAATTTTCTTTCATTTATATTGAGCCCTTAGCTTAAGTCTTTGTTTATTTATAAAACTCCTGTCCTTTGTTTCTGAGCAGCATCAGTTTTTGTTTCTCTCTGTTTCTTATGTAATTAATAAATTTTTCTTACAGCAACTTTAATTAAAATTTTTCTTTTTCAGGATATTGTGTCTTTATTAAAAAACATATATTGTAACTAAATCAAATTTTATTTCAGGCATTTGTTTAAAATGTATGAAATTTTACCTCAGTGTTAGGTTTTTATTTGTAACTAAAATAAGGGAAACTATTGTGTTGTAATGAATTTGTACAGGATTTAGATTTTAAACATTGTAAAAATTTTGTTTCATGTCAAAAATGGACCGTATTCCTGTTGCTACGGAGTACCTCAACCGTGAGGAAATCAGTTATGAGTTGATGGCTAGAAAGGTGCCGGTCGCTGCCACTGACCGTATTTCTGACTTGCGGAAGAAGCTGGAGGAAACTGCTCACTTGCCAGTGGATCTTGCTGTCCTGGGTAACGGTGAGTTAGAAACTCAACATGACCTTATTGTAGCACAAATCAAAACAATAACCATGTTAATAAATTTAACAAAATTGTCTGATTCTCAGGAAAGAAAATTTGCTGAGAAACTTAAGTTTTTGTTCAACAAAGTTTCAGATAACTTAAACAACATTCAGAAGCCTGAAACTTATTGTAAATGGCTACTGATTTTGGAGGAAATTACTGGTCTTTTGGACCAGTTGGACCATGTCAGTAATTTGCCAGCTGTACCAAATGTAGTCAATGTTCCTGAGCAAGTGCCTGTCCAAACTAAAACTATGTCACCTAATCAGACTCCTATAGCTCTGCACAACTCTCCTAAAGTTCTTCAAAACTCTCCTAAAGTTACTAGCACTCCTCTTTCACATCAGAGTCAACCCGTGTGTCCTGAATCTGTTCACCTTCCTGTTCCGCAACCTGTTCATGCTATTTCATCTTTCAATTTTGGAACCTTGCCCCATCCTTTATCACAATCCTTGGAGACAGTGTATAAGTTCACAGATGGTTCGCTAGAAAGAATTTTGGATTTTGTGAAATTTATTTGTGAACTTCGCAGGCAAGCGCTTGTTTTCAATTTTAACCAGTGCTCATTATTAGCTATAGTAGCTGCCAAACTTAACGGTGGGCTCAGGGAAGTAGCTAATGAAGCTGTGCTTGCTGGCTTGGATCTTGACGCTTTCCATGTAAAGCTATTGCAAATCTATTTTCCGATTAGGGCTTTAAGTTCTCTAATAAATAGATATTTTTATCGTGTTCAAGAGGAAAATGAATCCTTTTCTAGATATGTCCACTTAATTAGACAGTACGCGGCAGTTTTCAGACTGGGTCTTAGTGAATCTGAAGTTGTGAGTAATATTCTTGATGGTATGGCTCCTGCGACTAGATCGCAAGTAATCTTCGAGAGGAGGCCATCGTCATTTCAAGATTTGGAGGCGTTGTGTGCTCGAGTAAATTCAATCAGTTATTCTGATTCGCTTCGTCCTGTCTCGCGGCCTAGTCATGTACATAATCAGTCTGGATATGGTCGTGGTCAGGGGCGGACTGCCCCTAGAAATACCTCTGATTCCTCTAGAACCAAGTGCTTTCAGTGTGGACGGTTTGGGCACATGAAGCGTGAATGCCCAGATCTCAGAAGACCGTCTGGTGGGGGAAATGATGATCGTATTGCTGAAAGACAGTGATATGATGCGCACCCCGGACGTCAGGGCGTGCCTCACATCAAGTCAAGCCACGATCCGCATTTCCAACGATCCATGGCTAGTCGAACTGAGGGTGTGAATGTGTCTGTAGATAGAAGTATGACTGGGTTGAGTGATTGTGTTGCTTCTGTAAATAATTGTTCAAAAGGTGGAGTTTCGGTTGGAGTTTCTAGGGACAGTTCTTTTGTAAATAGTAAACCCCGTGACTTTGTACATAAATCTAAAGTGCCTTGTAAAGGTAATAAGAGGCTCAAACTTGCAAATTGTGTGTCGCGCAATAGGCGGGAGTGTGTGTCTGCAGGGGTGAGGGGCCTGGTTGACTCGGCTTTGCCTCTGATTGAGGTGGAGACCTGCAATCATGTCTTTTCTGCTCTGCTAGACAGTGGCGCTTCCGTCTGTTTGCTTTCCGTGGGTGCCTACAATAGGGTGTCCTGTATGGAGAAGGTGCCTAAGTTGACCAATGACGTAGAGCCTTGTAGGACAGCTGACTCAAGGTCTCTCGTCATTGCAGGCAGAACCAAGTTGAAAATCCGTGTCCTCGACTTCACCTGGATGGTGGAGTTCGTGGTAGCGGACAACTTGGTTGTGCCCATGATACTTGGTGCCGACTTCATGCAGCGTTCTGGCCTGTTGTTGGACATACAGGAGCGGCTCGCTTTTTTCAAGTTTAGCCCTGCGGCAAAAATACCTTTTGTGGATAATTATTATTGTCGGCCGACTAAGTTAAACTTAGATGAACCATCAAAATCTTCTTTGGGCTTAGAGTCAGAAAATTTAATAAACGCAGTGGGCATAGACTTAAGCCATTTGCCTCAGAATCTAAGTGATAAAGTTAATTCTTTACTTCAAGATTTCCCGGACGTATTGACTCCGGAGTTAGGGTTAACAAACGTACTTGAATATGAAATCGAATTAATCGATCACCAACCAGTTAGGCGTCCGCCATATCGTTTGAACCCAGTTAAGATGCGAATACTAAAAGAACATATACAGAAAATGCTAGAACAAGGCGTTATTCGAAAATCTAAAAGTAACTATAGCAGTCCTATTTTCCTTGTTGAAAAATCAGGTGGTAAGTTCCGCCCTGTGGTGGACTACCGTTATCTTAATTCCAAAATCAAGATTGACTCAGTGCCCATTCCCGATATTCATTCTTCGTTTTCTTTCTTCACCAAGGCCAAATTCTTTACCTCACTAGACTTAAATCAGGCATATTACCAGATACCGTTAACTGAACGTTCTAAGCGTCTGACAGCCTTTGCAACAGATTGGGAATTGTATGAGTATTCGCGCGTGCCTTTCGGGCTAGCCACTGGTGCGCAGGTCCTGACCAGGCTTTTGGATGACATTTTCTCAGATATAAAGTTTGTCTATGTCTTCCACTACCTAGATGACTTGGTCATATATTCTGAAACCTTTGAGGAACATCTAGGTCACGTGCGAGTGGTGCTCGAGCGCTTGAGAGCTGCCGGACTCACAGTTAACCCTGAGAAAGTCACTATGGCTGCCAGGAAGCTGTCGTTCTTGGGTCATATAGTTTCTGCTGAAGGAGTCACAATAGATCCAGAACGCACTCGTGCGATCCGAGAATTTCGACCACCCAAAGATGTAAAGGGTGTAGCTCGTTTTCTCGGCATGATTAATTTCTTTAATAAATTCATTCCAAATTTTGCAGACATTGCTGCCCCTTTAAATGCCTTACGCAAAAAGGGCGTTAAGTTTAGTTGGTCTGAGGCTTGTCAGAAGGCGTTTGATGAACTTAAATTGCGAATAATTAATCCTCCTGTTCTCTTAATGCCTGACTTTAATCAGAAATTCATTCTTCAAACCGATGCCTCACATGTCGCAGTAGGTTGTGTTCTCCTACAAGATTCCCCTGATGGTCGTAGGCCTATCGCCTACGCTTCTAGAACTCTGACCGCACAAGAACGCGTGTACAGTACGTATGAGCTTGAAGCATTGGCGGTTCTGTTTGCAGTGGAGAAATTCCGCATGTACATTGAACATGTCGAGTTTCAGCTGGAAACAGACTGTCAAGCTCTCAGCTGGGTTTTAGCCAAGCCTAGAACCACAGGCAGAATAGCTAGGTGGGCCATCAGATTATCTGCTTTCAAATTCTCTGCAAGACATATTAGAGGCACCGATAACAAAGTAGCCGATGCATTATCACGTATGTTCAGTGTAGAAGAAACTCAAGAAGCAGTCCCAGATGAACTCATTAGCCCGGATGTTCAGCCTCAGCTAGTAGCTGGCATCCTGTCAGAATTTCCTCTTGCGTTTAAGTCTATTCAGGAATTTCAAGCCAAGGATGAAGAAATTTCACCTGTTATGGAGCGTATTAAAGCTGGTGACAAGAGCACCCAGTATGTGGTTAAGTCTGGCATTTTGTATAGTGCGCCTACTAGAAGAATGCCGTCTCGCATCATACTGCCATCCGCTTTAATAGACATTGTGTTTAGCTACTTCCACGAGTCAGCTATAGGTGGACATCTCGGAATCGACAAAACCAAATGCAAAATTAAGGAATACTTTGTTTGGAAAGGCATGGATGCCGATGTCAAAGCTCGTGTAAAGGCTTGCCAGATTTGTAATTGTTCTAAGCCTGCACAAATGACTAAGGTAGGGTTCCTTGCCTCCGAAGTTCCTAAAGCTCCTATGGACCGTCTTTTTATAGATTACGTTGGGAAGTTTCCCAGGTCAAAGTCTGGTAATGCTCACATTTTGGTTATAGTAGATTCTTTTACAAAATTTTGTTGGATGTTTCCGGTTAGGGAAGCTAATACTAATGTTACTATCGAATGTTTGAAAAAGGTTTTTGCTGTTGTTGGATTCCCTCGTTCTTTAGTGTCGGACAACGCCGCATACTTTGTTTCGAGGCAATTCAACAAGTTTTGTTTTGATTTGGGTATTAGACACATCACAACTTCTCCGTATCATCCACAACCGAGCCATGCGGAACGTTTTAATCGCAATCTGAAGGCTGCCCTGATTGCTTATCACTCGGAGGATCATTCCTCCTGGGATAAGAATCTTTACTGGCTTCAGTTTGCGTTTAACTCTGCGAAGCATGAATCCCATATGTACCCTCCTGTTACTCTGATGTTGGGTTTTAGACCTAATAATCCCTTGTGTAATCTCTGGTCCATAAATGACTTGCTTCCTGACCCTCGCGACAATAAGAAAGTGAAAGAGATGTGGAGGAAGGCCGCAAATAATTTAAAATTGTCTCACAACAAGGTGATGAACAAATATAATAAAGGCCGACGTCAAGTTAATTTTAAAGTAGGTGATCAAGTATTTGTAAGAAACTTTCCTCGTAGTGATGCAGCTGCGAAGTTCAGCTCCAAATTGGCTCCTCGTTTTCATGGTCCGCATGTGATTGTTGAGTTTCTATCTCCTGTGACTGTGCTGGTGCGAGATCCATCTACTGGTAAGATTTCCAGATGGCATGTTAGCCATGTCAAAAAGAAATAACTTTTTGTTGTAAAAATTTAACTTCTAGGCTTGTTTATTTGAAGTACATATGATTAGGTATATCAAACCTTTATCTGAAGTGTATTTAATTGTGTAATTTGTAACTTCAATATGTTCCCCCCCCCCCAGTTTAGTAAAATTTTTTGGAATTTGGTGTTGCCGCTTTCAAATTCATGTTTCAGTTATATGTATGTGTAAATCTGGTTGGGATCCTCGCTGGCATGCTCTTCAAGATGGCGGGATGGTGAGCGACAGCAGAGAAAAGTCTACCCTGATAATTTGCACTCTACGGTGAACTTGGTTGAGCGCAGGCTACTCACGTGAAAACAACATCTAGAGATGTCTCGCCTTGCTGCCGCCTAAGTTTCACCATATCAGCACTGTGTTCTCGCTCTAAGTGTGGCTACATGGGACGGTCTAGTGTAAGTGCATCCTGCTGAGCCCGGTGGGACCTGACGCGATACCGGGCAGTACAAGGTATGGCTCTTTCCTTTAGACCCCCGCATGAAGTAGCCCGAGTGTTGAGCCAATGTGCTTGTTCTCCAGTTGTGTTGGAAATGCCTCCGTTTTCCAATTTGGACCAGACGCCATTGTGTTGACGAGGCATCCAACAAGGCGCACCCTCTGGTGGAACATCTACCTAAAGTGACTCCCCGGACAAGACAAGTGCAAAATTTTTTGATGGTAATTATAAAACAGGGTAGCCTTGCAAAATGTTAGTGACAACGCTAATAAGCTTCTGCAACTATAAAGAAGATTCTCAGTCAACCGTCTAAATCACCCTCTAGCATGTCCAGTTCACAAGTCCTCCCACCAGAAAGTATATAAACTTTAATTTTGTAAATTCTCTGAAAGCAGGCAACGAAAAGGTAGTTCTCTCTGCTTAAAACTGGATGTTTTAAGAAAAGAGGGGGGTGATTTGAGCCGGCAAAAATTGCCGTCTCAATTGTTTTTACTTACTGTCGGCCATTTTGTTTGTTTACGCTCTGGTGGCGCCGACTCGCGGCAATAGGTGGCAGTTTCCTTAGCTTCAACTGTTGTCATTGCTTTGGCGCTATCTGGCGGTAGTTTAGTAAAGTGCCGTTCCCGGGCTTTGTGATCACGTGACTTCCGGCAACTTGCCTCTTCCAATATGGCTGTCTACAGAGGTTAGTGCTCGGCTTATGGCCTTGTCAGACAAATCGGTCTAGTTTTGTCCCTTTGTTCGCGAATGCCTTAATTAATGCAGTTATCTCTTTGTTGTTTGATTCAACGCTGGCACAAATGTTTGTGACGCTTAGGCTAACGTAGTTTCCTTCCAAAATGGAAAAATACACATAGCGTGGGGGACGCTTTTCCCGCTGTGCTTAATTCTTCCTTTTTTGAGTATTAGTTATTTCCTTGTCTTTTCTTTTTTTTCAGTCTGTCTTGTAGGTAGTTTTAGTAATTCTTTCTTTCTTTCTTTCTTTTTGGCTTTATGTAGATTTCCTCTGTAATAAGTTCTTTATAGTATTTCCCGCCAATCTGTTATGTAGCGTCTGTTTCTTGGGTCCCTTTTGCGCGCATTGGCGTGGCTTCGTCCCAAACATTCTTGCCGCGTTTTATACTTTAACTTAAAGTTTTACTCATTCATTTCTGATTAGCCTTATACTGTAAATTAATGAATTAATTTATTTACTAATTGCCTACCTCTTATTGGCCTTTGGAAGAACCTATGTTTTGGGGCGAAGAGGTACTCCAAACGTAGTATTTCGGCTGTTACCTCCCACTAATGAAATTTTACTTTTCAGGGTTTTAAAACATGTTTTGATCTATGTAAAATAAAACTTGTATATATAATACTTTATTTTTAACCATTTCATGTCACGCCCTTCAGGCGAAGCAACTGAATTCTTATTTAATTACAAATCAAATCTTATTTACTCTAATGAATTGTATTGACATAAAAGTGTGAATATTTATTTACTCATATAAATTTTATTAATGTGACTAACTTGTAAATGAATCTAATCTGCGGATTTTATTGTAACTTTTAATGTATCATACTTTTGTAATGTTAAGGGAAAATTAGAAAAGAACAAAAAAGCTATCAGATCCCAAAATTATATCAAAGAGAAACTAAAACTGGATGTTGGACTCAGTTTTTTAACTTGTTCTCCCCGGGAAACCCAATTATCCTCTGGGCGGGTCCATTATTTCAATTTAGGTTAGCTTTCCTTGGGCTGGAACCTTGCACTTAATTCCACAATTCCCGTAGGGGGGTTCACCACATACTGCTGCTCACACTGCTTAAACTATTGCGAAACTGGGTTTTGAGGTATTAGACCATCCTGCATACAGTCTCGTTCTTGCCCCATCAGATTTTCATCTTTTTACCCCACTTAAAGATGCCTTAAGGGGCCATCAATTCACCACAGACCAAATACTGAAGGAAGCAGTGCATATGTGGCTTGCTACTCAGCCAAAAAACTTTTTTTGTGTGGGCATCAGGAAGCTTGTGCAACGATGGATCAAGGGCATTTAGAAGCAAGGGGACTATGTTGAAAAATGAGGCAATTGATAGTTTTGTATTGTAGTTGCAATAAATTTAAAAAGGAGAGTGCAAATACTTATTGATTTACCCTTATACATTTTCAACAATAACTAATGTTACATGTTTTAGACTAGGAGTTAAATACTCACCTCTGATACTAACTTCTGGTAAGATGAGAGAATTCCCTCCTGGTTCCAAGATCCTTTAAAAAGAGGGAAAAACGTTAATATGAACAAAATAAAGATAAAATAAAATTTCTACATTCATAATTGAATAAAAAGGAGTGTGTGAATTAACGGTAGGGTGACCATAATATTTTGAGCTGAAAATGAGAATGTGATCATATTTATGATGTGACCAAAGGATAACATCGTTGACTTGAAAATTAATTCTCACTGTCATCTTTTATTTCATCAATCCTCTTTTTCTCGTTTCACTTACGATTTCTTTTTCCCCTACAGGCTTTTCCTAGTATTTCTACCACCAATACTATTACACAAATTACATTTTTAATAAACTTGCTTTGCATAGTTCAGGATTCAATCCATGAACTTTCAGACTGTCAGTTCATTGCAACAGAGCTTGTTGAGAAAAAAACAACAGAAGAAACGTACAATGTACGTACCATTGTTCGCCACTGTTCATAGATTCCCTAACTTGAGTACATAATAAGACACTTGTACTGAAATTGTTTCCTTCCTATTATTTGCGGGGAAAGCCCCCTTATTTTAAGCATCTAGCACCTTAATCCCCATACATAAATAATTCAATGAAAGTGGTATAGCCTATAACCAACGTAATGGTGGCTCACCGCACCACCTTGACAGCTGTAGCAAAAATCTGTTACAGAACATACATGTTAAAATAGACAAACCAAAAGGAAAACTATGTCGTATTTGTAGTTTACACCAAAGCTTTTGAGAATGTAAGCAAGAAACACCCCATTCCATAAACTGAAAGAACTCATAGGGACCACTGAAGTATACACACTGATGAACAACACATTAGCACAAAACCACATTCAAATAAACGACAACCTAACTAGATCACAATGGATCAGCCAAACGAATGGTGTACTACAGGGTGATCCCCTAAGCCCACTATTATTCAATGTATACCCACAATATAGTTCAAGCAATACAGAATGAGGTACCCGTAGTGAATATAAATGTAAGCCTACAGATTTATGCCAATGATATGGCGCTAGGGAAAATTATAGAGAGCAATAAACAATTTAGCCAAATGGGCAGAAACTAATGGAATACTAATCAACACAGATAAGACGGAGGTGGTAATCTTTTGAAAAGGAGGAAGAGCAGCAAAGGATGACAATATAGCACTCAATGGGAGAAATCTAAGACTAGTTAACTCATTCAGATATCTAGAAATTACTCTACACACCACTGGAAAGTCCTTCATGGCTCATATAAAAGAAAGAACGACAGCAAAAATATCCATGCATGACATCCAAAATCTCAATTGTTATTGAAAATAGCTATACGACTGTTTGATATTTAATACTACCAGTATTAACTTATGGGCTGGAATTTATGTCAACAGAAATTTCAGAATAAATTTCCATGACTTTCCATGACCAAAACTTACATTTCCCTGACCACAAGAATCAATGTTTTCAAGGATCTTTGTAAAAGAAACAAAACAAAAAATTAGCCACCTCCATCCCCATAACAAAATTAAGAAATAATTAGCTTAAGTACTGAAAAGAAAATTGCTTACACAGCAGACTGGAGCAAAACACATGCCCCTCATATTTCACTCACTGGGGCTAGTTACTTTCCCTGAATTTTTACTTTACTTTACAAAACTCCCTGGCTTTCCCTCACCAGTTTCAATTTCCCTGACTTGCCAAAATGTGGACACCCTGTAATATGGGAACATCTAACAAGGAAACAGTGAGCAGACAATGTGACTCTCCAAATTTACAGCTATTTTTTTTATTGAGGAGAACCTTCCTAATGGAAGACCTCAGACTTATGCTAACAATACCTCTCACAGCCCAGCTGGAAGCTGCTAACAATGAGAGAAGACAGAAAGAGTGAAAGAGACATGGACAGCTCTATGCCATGGAAACTATGACCAATGACACAAGGAAGGGGAACAAACTATGACTTGTGCCACCTGGCAACGAGACTAGTGGTACGTGGCTTCCACAGCAAGATCTGCCATAATAATCGGTATCACGACCCCAGTGCTTAAATATGTTCTTCAGTGTTTGAGAACAAGAGTCTTGCTCAGGCCACATTTTGTGACCCAACAGAGCCAACAGCCTAAAATTTTAAAAATCTTATCTACAGAACAGGAGTTACGTTGTGTGTGTTAATGGGGAGGAATCCAGCTCAAAAAATATCAAGATAGTTGCCCCGCAAGGATCTGTATTGGGCCCATTTCTGTTTCTGATAATGATAAACAACCTGCCATATTTTTTAAGCTCCCATACAGTGTTGTACACAGATGACACAACTTTCCTTCCCTCTAGTAATGATATCTATACCTTAAAAATACTTGTAAATGAAACTATTACACAGGCATCACTCTGGTTCAGAATTAATGGTTTTCTGCTCAATGAAGCTAAAACCCAGCAAATAATTTTTAGTTTAAAAGATAAAGTTCCCTTTGACGAATCTCTTAGTGTCAAGTTTTTGGGTGTGTACGTGGACAGTAGTAGTAGTAGTTGTAGTAGTAGTAATAATAATAATAATAATAATAATAATAATAATAATAATAATAATAATAATAATAATAATAATAATTTCAATTTCAATTTCAATTTCAATTATTTATTTATAGAAGCTACAGACAATTTTTACAAATTTTAAACAGCAGGCTTCTACTTAATATTAGAATGAATTATGATAAAGGAATGGCAGTGGTGAATTATGATGATGATATATTATTTACAATAATAAAAGAATTACATATACAACAGGAATTACAAGATAACACATAATTAGACATCTGACTACCTAACTGTCAAGTCTGCAGTTTTAACATGATTGATTGTGCGGTCAGCAGAACTATGTCAATAGCATGAACTTCGTTACGTCAGCACATTCTTTACTTATAATTCAATGCAGACACTAGTTTATATGTTTATATTTGAGGAAAGCAGGTCGCATTCTTTAATTAAAGATTGTGTCATTACATTTCTTGTTAAACTTGTAGAGCATATGGCCGTTTTATCAAAATAATGAATGAGTCCTTGTCAGTCTTGTGTGTATATAATAATAATAATAATAATAATAATAATAATAATAGTAATAATAATAATAATAGTAATAATAATAATAATAATAAACAGTAATAATAATCACTGCTTGTGGAATATATCAGAATTTTTAAATAGGGCATTGCAAGCAATAGCCATTCTGTTAGAAGGAATCACATATGGCTGTTGAACAGCAAAAATTGTTCGATTTCTTGTTCCTCGTGCATATGGGACAGAGAGCCCTATGCTATCTAAAATTGATTTGCAATGTATTTCCCCACGAAAGACTTTAGCTATGAAATTAGCATCTGCAGAAACACGCCTATTATATAATGTTTCCAAATTTAATAACTTAAGTATATCATCATAGTCCAAATTTCTGTTAAACTTATTACGTATAAGGGAAACAAATTTTCTTTGTATTCGTTCCAGCTTATTACTGTCAGATATTGTAATGCTGTTATAAGCAACACTACAATATTCTAAGCCACTGCGAATTAAAAATTTGTAAAGAGTAAGTAATGACTCTATGCTTTTTAAATTTTGAGAAATTAAACGAACTAATCCAAGAGTTTTTAAAGCCTGTGTGAAAATATGGTCAATATGGACATGAAAATATAATTTTGAGTCAAGATAAACTCCAAGGTATTTTATATTTTCTGAACGTGCTATTATGTTTTGGCCAAGACGATAATTGTATATTATTTGGTTAGTTTTTCTACTAAATATCATGCTCTGGGTCTTACTGGTGTTAATTATCATTAAATTTGATTTACACCACTGGTGTATGTAATCGATATTCCTTTGCAGTAATTTGCAATCCGAAGCCGTAGATATTTTATTCCATATACATAGGTCGTCTGCGTATGCTATTTTCTTACATGTTAGCATATTAGATATGTCGTTAATAAAAACTAAGAACAAGAAAGGACCCAACACTGACCCCTGGGGTACACCATCTGGTATGTAAAAAGGCTCTGAAAAATAGTTAGATATTCTAACTCGAGCAGATCTGTTTCTTAAATAACTTGAAAACCAATTGACATACTTGTTATGTAGACCTAAATTACTCAATTTTTTAACAAGAAGATCGTGATTTACTACATCAAATGCTCTGCTCAGGTCAAAAAATATGGCATCTGATTGCGATTGTGAGCAATTTTCTTTAAGTATGTCATTGAGAAAAGTGATAATATTGGTTGCTGTGGACATGTCCTTGGTAAAACCATGCTGGAAATCATTTAATTTATTTTTACTGAAAAATGAAATATGTTTATGAATGATGGTTTCAAAAATTTTTGAAAATGTATTTAATATGGCTATGGGCCTAAAATTTGCCAATTCTTTGCTTTTGCCTTTCTTATGTACCGGCCTGATAGCAGAAATTTTCCAAATTGAAGGAAAAGTTTCTGTTTCCAGCGAAAGGTTATACACATATGTAAGTACAGGTGTCAGTATTGGGGCACACCCCTTAACAATAAAGCTTGGTATCTGGTCGAGTCCCGAACTCTTAGATGGTTTCAAGTGTCGAATAGCTACCAAGACATCGGAATCTACGATAGTTGGAACATGTAGGCATTCAAATGTGACAGTTTGAGCATAGGGCCCAGGTACTTCATTAGTGGGCGTATTTATAATCTGAAAATGCTCTGCGAAAATATTCACTAGCTTTGATGGTTCTGAAACAATGGTATTGTTAATTTTAACATGCAATACGGGATCGTTTTTATTTCTAACTTCGAAACATAACTCCAAAATTTAGCAGGGTTTGACTTTAAATCTTGATCGATTGATTTGTAGCATTTTTGCCTATCAATTTTAATAGTTACTTTTACCAATCTTCGGTAATCTGAGAAACATTGATAATACAAATCAGTCGAGTGTTTTTTAAAAAGTCGATGATAATGTTTCTTTTTCCTTATATATAATTTAAGCTCTCTTGAAAACCAAGCCGGATATTTTGGTTTAACAGCAAATGTTTTAGGGATTGACTTATTAATTGCATCACTAACTAAATATGCAAGATTTTCAACAGCAGTGTCAGGTGATTTTTGATTATACACTGCGGACCAGTCAGATGAAGCTAATGTGTTGTATAGTTTATAATAGTCACCTTTGTGATAGCATAAACTTTCTGTTGGGAACTGAGTACCTTCACTCACTTGGCTAATTAAATTCATAACAATAGGGGGATGATAGTTATCAATATTCACCAGTGCATAATCCGGTATTGATACAGTGATCTCATCCAGACTTGTAAAAACTAAGTCTAATAAATTTTTACTAGGGACAGTGTCATTGATTTGAGACAAATTTAGGAAAGAGCATGTTTGGTGTACAATTTCACCTTTAATTTTATGATAGTGATATAAGTTAGGTGCAACACCTGCCAGCCAATTGAAACCAGGGATATTAAAATCACCGAGTAAAATGACCTGAAAGTTGTTACAATCTAAATTATTTTCGAGAAAATTAAAATACTGCTGAAATGCAGCAATACTCGTATTGGGCGCAAAATAATGGCATCCAATTAAAATAGGCTGAGCATTTTAATAATAATAATAATAATAATAATAATAATAATAATAATAATAATAATAATAATAATAATTCAATTCAATTCAATTATTTATTTAAAGAAGCTACAAACAATTTTTACAAATTTTAGACAGTAGGCTTCTAATGATGTATGATGAATTGATGAATTGATGAATTGATGAATAGATGAATTGTTGCTTATGATTGTGTGTATGATAATGATAGTGATATTATTAGTGATATACAACCGGAATTACATATTAATGCATAATTAAACATCTGACTGTCAGTCTGCAGTTTTAACCTAATTGAGTGTGTGGTCATAGCATTTCTGGTTAGCTTGCATAAGTCTGCTATGTCATGTCAATGGCATGAACACTGTGTAGTCAGCACATTCCAGAGTTGTTATTTCATTGCAGACACAGAAAGTTTGTTTGTACTTGAAAAGCAGGTCATATTTTGTAATTATATGATTTTGCCATTTCTTATTAGCAACATATGACTGTGTTACCAAAACAAAAAAAAACAAAAATTAATGAACCCTTGTCAGTCTTGTGTGAATATAATAATAATAATAATAATAGTAATAATAATAACAATAATACCAATTAATAATAAAAATAATAATAATAATCACTGCTTGTGGAATATATCAGAATTTTTAAATAAGGCATTGCAAGCAATAGCCATTCTGTTGACAGGGATTGCATACGGTTGTTGTACCGCAAAAATTGTACGATTTCTTGTTCCTCGTGTAAGGGGTACAGATAGCCCTATGCTATCTAAAATTGATTTGCAATGTATTTCCCCACGAACGACTTTAGCTATGAAATTAGCATCTGCAGAAACACGCCTATTATATAATGTTTCCAAATTTAATAACTTAAGTATATCATCATAGTCCAAATTTCTGTTAAACTTATTACGTATAAGGGAAACAAATTTTCTTTGTATTCGTTCCAGCTTATTACTGTCAGATATTGTAATGCTGTTATAAGCAACACTACAATATTCTAAGCCACTGCGAATTAAAAATTTGTAAAGAGTAAGTAATGACTCTGTGCTTTTTAAATTTTGAGAAATTAAACGAACTAATCCAAGAGTTTTTAAAGCCTGTGTGAAAATATGGTCAATATGGACATGAAAATATAATTTTGAGTCAAGATAAACTCCAAGGTATTTTATATTTTCTGAACGTGCTATTATGTTTTGGCCAAGACGATAATTGTATATTATTTGGTTAGTTTTTCTACTAAATATCATGCTCTGGGTCTTACTGGTGTTAATTATCATTAAATTTGATTTACACCACTGGTGTATGTAATCGATATTCCTTTGCAGTAATTTGCAGTCCGAAGCCGTAGATATTTTATTCCATATACATAGGTCGTCTGCGTATGCTATTTTCTTACATGTTAGCATATTAGATATGTCGTTAATAAAAACTAAGAACAAGAAAGGACCCAACACTGACCCCTGGGGTACACCATCTGGTATGTAAAAAGGCTCTGAAAAATAGTTAGATATTCTAACTCGAGCAGATCTGTTTCTTAAATAACTTGAAAACCAATTGACATACTTGTTATGTAGACCTAAATTACTCAATTTTTTAACAAGAAGATCGTGATTTACTACATCAAATGCTCTGCTCAGGTCAAAAAATATGGCATCTGATTGCGATTGTGAGCAATTTTCTTTAAGTATGTCATTGAGAAAAGTGATAATATTGGTTGCTGTGGACATGTCCTTGGTAAAACCATGCTGGAAATCATTTAATTTATTTTTACTGAAAAATGAAATATGTTTATGAATGATGGTTTCAAAAATTTTTGAAAATTATAATAATAATAATAATAATAATAATAATAATAATAATAATAATAATAATAATAATAATAATAATAATAATACTATTTTATTGTCATGGAGCAGAGCTATAGGCAACGTCATGATGTATGTGTGTGTATATAGTTTACAATTAAATTAATAATAAAAATGTAATAAATATATGCATTAATAAAAGCTTACCCTTACAATATGTACATAAGAAGGGTGAAGTTTAGTAATGATGTATTTACTAACACTAAAAACCTTCCTTAAGCCGGGCGCAAGTTGAGACGCAGTTTGGTGAGGTGAGGTGAGGTGACTCACCGTGAATTTTGTGAAACACAGAAATAAATACAACAGCGAATGTTCGCACGCAGGGTGAGGTGACGCAGTTGCAGCGCGTCCGTGAGCTGCGAAAGTCTGTGACCATGCTAAATTTCTCACTAGTGACTACGACCTGCGGGGGCTGAGCGCAAGTTGAGACGCAGTTTGGTGAGGTGAGGTGAATTTTTGTGAAACACAGAAATAAATACAACAGCGCAGGCTCGCACGCAGGGTGAGGTGACGCAATTGCATCGCGTCTGTGAGCTGCGAAGGTTTGTGATCGTACCACAGTTTTTCACTAGTGACTACGACCTGCGCGTGAAAAGTTGTGTTTGTCCACCATGGAGGAGAAATTAATCGAAGCAGTGCGAGCAAGAAAGATTTTATATGACACGTCCCATGCTGATTACTTGAAAGCAAAATTAAAATTGCAGATTTGGGACGAAATTTCTAAGGAAATTGGATTGAAATGTGGTAAATTTTTATAATTTTGTTTACGTAAACAAGATTAATTAATTATTTATTTATTTAACCTGGCGGAGTTAAGGCCATAAGGCCTTCTCTACCACTGAGCCAGGGCAAAAACATGAAATACATAATGATAATAATAATAATAAAAATAATAATGATTAATAATAAATTAATACAAGAATACATGAATACAAGAAACGTACATTAAATACAAAGAAAAAATTAGAACATAAGTACTTGAATAATATGAATATGTAATACAAACTAAACTCCGTGGCGCTACATCCCTGAAGGGACTTGGCCTACCACCCGACCGCTGCGTCATCTCCCATAGGCAGATGGCAGGATTGGGGGGCATGTGGTCAGCATGCCGACACCCACGGCCGTTAATGGTGGTGTTCTTGACCGGAGCCGCTACTTCTCTATCAAGTAGCTCCTCAATTTGGAATCACGAGGCTGAGTGCACCCCTACCAGACCTCCCTACCTCAGAAAAATCCGAGGAGGTACCGGGAATCGAACCCGGGCCGACGGATCTGTAGTCAGCGATGCTAACCACAAGACCACGCCGGCGGACTAAATATGTAATACAAATGACTAAAATAAAAAGATGAAAGAAATAAAAAAGATGAAGTCTAAACAAATACATTCTTAGTTATTACAAAATATAATGAAAATTAAAATATATATTAGAAAATAGAAGAAAATATATATTACTAATTAGCATCAATTCCTAAATGTTATTGTTATTATGAGGGTACAAGGGAAATCGGTAGTAGTCCGTGTTATTTGACTTTGACTTCTAGTAAATTTGTAATGTTGGAATTAGTTTAGGGATAAAGCGGCAATATTATAGGTAAAATAAATTATATAAAGGATCGTATTCCATGCAGTTGTAGAGGTGAAATATTGATGTCCGCTCTTCTCTTCAACTCATCATATTTATTGTTTATCAGTTTGTTTTTATGGTCTTTTCAATCAAAAGCGTTTCTTGCACTAATTTCTATACAATGTGTTCAATTTGTTCTTCTATAAATGCCTCTTTTTTACCACTGCCGTTTTCCGCTGTACCCGGTTATCTGTTTTAGAAAACATTTTATATACAGTAGACTTCCTGCGAAGATATATCTGTTTAGAATATATATATGTCATAACTAGTATGAACTGTAATAATGCATGACAAGAATTAATTAGTTGGGAAGTTTCAGATTTGTAAGTAAAAATAAAATGAAGACATATTCTTGAAATGTATTTTCAACGTTTATAAATGTTTTATAATTATGTACAGTAAAATAAATACATTTCTCCATGTTAAGGAACAGACGATTTGAAATGATACATTATCTCAGAATGATTTTATTTACTACGAACTACCAATTAGTTTTATCACTTTATCATGATTAACTTTTACACGATTTTCCGTTCAGAGTTGGGGTTTAAACCTTTCCTTAAAGAAACTTAGTATCTAACCGGAATTTGAAAAGTAACTTTAATTGAAATTTCAATGCTTGAGAAAAGAAATGGTGTTACAGTGATGTTACAAAATAAGAAATATTAGACAACGTAAGTTATTACATTTATTAAAAAGTATATATGTATTATGTCTTAAAGATGAATTTTTATATCGTCATTATTATGAGACATAGGATCCGAGGCACCTTATGATTGGAACTAAGTTAGGTTGATGTGGCATGGAGTTGCGATGAGTCATCGTACTGGATACAGTCTCGTTGAAGACACAAAGAAAAACTTATTACCGCTTTAGGTAAAACCGAGGCTTCTTGTATAACGGTAGCTCAATCCCTGATTTCGAAAGTTATTTGAAACTTTAAAGTTTATAAAGGACAATTTTGGGTGTGTAAACAGAAGTTATGCTGTGTTTTGATACAATATAGTGGGCTAAAAGCGATGCGTTACATAGTAAATAAATTTAAAAACATACAACAAATATCGTACTAGCAGTCGAAATATTTATGTACACCATTAACATCCTTGCGATGTCGAATTCGTCCTTAAGGATGAATTCTCTTTTCTTTAAATAATTACTTTTTGGAAGCTTTTGGTGTAATGTTGAAATTACTTTTTCTTCGAGTTCATCTGACTCTGATTCTGAACTTAGTAATGATTCTATGTACATGGCAGGCATCGCGCACATTGCTCACTGTCTCGTAAACACACAGTTGTGATAGAACTGCTTCCCAACTTTCGCTCTCCCAGCGCGCAGTTGATTGAATCCTGCTTCCCGGCGTCACTCTGCGTCACCTCACCTCACCAAACTGCGTCTCAACTTGCGCCCGGCCTTATCCTAGTTAAATTAAGTTACTGTAATATAGTAAAATTCCTACAATATGTACATGTCAAGGTTAATATATATGATTAGTAGTTAATTAAATGGATGGTCAAGTAACCAAAATTAAAACATACATTATCCTAACTAAGTTAAATTACCATAAAAACAATAATATCAACACAGACAACATAAGACAATAAAAACTACAATACAGACAGAGTCCATGTGATTGTATATGTTACAATATAGCAGTGTTCGTTCCAAATTTGTCTTTATCATTAAAAAATTCTTTTATTTCATAATACGGTGTGATAATTAACCAGTTATATAGAGTCTTTTTAAATCTTGAGAAGGGTAGCTGTATAAGTTCCAGAGGTAAACTGTTGTACATTTTTATTCCCATCACATCGAAGCTCATAAGTGATTTGGAAAGTCTGTGATAAGGTAAGTAGATGTGCTGCTTGTTCCTAGTGTTGTATGAATGAATATCGTGTCTTTGTTGTACTTCCGTTAAATTATTTTCTTTTATGTAGATGAGCAATGTATATATATGTACAGGTTTATTACTGTCATGATTCTTGTTTGAATAAATAGTGGTTTACAGTGTTCTAATTTATGAGAATTAGTTAATATTCTGATAACCTTTTTCTGTAGCAGAAGAATGTCATTTACATGACTATTACCTCCCCATAGCAATATGCCGTAAGAGATTACACTATGGAAAAATGCAAAATAGGCTGTTCTCACATATGTATCAGTAACATGATTTTTTAGGTTTCTTATTAGGTATATAACTCTAGATAGCCTAGCTGTGATGTAATTAATAGGTGATGTCCAAGATAATTTTTTGTCAATTATGAAGCCTAGAAATTTTACACTATTGTTGTCTTGATTACTTTCTGCGGGGATATCCTTTAAACTGAAGTTTCTGGGTTTTATTATTATTAAGTAAGTATTATTTTATTATTATTAAGTAAGTAATTATTATTAAGTTATTATTAAGTATTATTAAGTAAGTAAGAATCATTATTAAGTAATTATTATTAAGTAAATTGTCATCGAAACAACATATAATATATATTAGTGGTAGGATGTCTAGGGATATTTATTTGTTCTTGTGTCTGAGGAAGTATGTATCTGACAATTATATTAGAGTGAAATGATAATTTTTTCACACAGGCCATGTGTAGGCTAAGGCGGAAAGGTTGAGTCAGAAAAATTTCAAACCATAGCCGGGATTTGAAACAGGATCTTCGGCTCTCCATACAGCTGCTCTACGATTGAGCTGCCATGACAATGAGCTGGTACAACATTAAATTCTCCAAACAACTCACACATCCCCATATCGAGGTGGGGGGGGGGGGGCAAGTTTATGATAAAAATTTGGTTCCAGAGTTATAGTGCATCAAAGTTGGCCAAAAAATGCATTATACGCACACAAAATGTAACGATAATTAATGGTAAAAATTCACATTGTAATTTGAAATATACATTTTATTGAACCTAAGTTCGTTACACAAAAAAGTTGTAGGCTATATGTACATTTCACCAGTTAGCACGACAAATTTATAATTTCCTCCAAGTGTTGAAAACAGTTGAAATTTCAGTGCGTAGTTTTTTATGTTGTGCGTTCTGCCTGAAACTGTTGTTAGTTCTGTAGGGGTAATCTTCCTCACAATTTTACTTACTGGAACCCACAGCAAGTCTTTTTTAGATATCTGGAAGGCAGTTTTTGGACCAGGTAGATGGAAAAAATGAACTAGTAAATCATTATTTTGATCGCTCTTGTCTTTGACTATGCCCAGCCACCACTGATCTTTGCAAATGCATGCAACATAGTCCATGTTTGTAAGCGAAGATGTGTTAGTAAACACAGCTGAAGTTTTGTGCTCATCAAATTCTTTACAGGTTGATATGGTGTAACATCTGATTTGATTGTCACTCATAGGAACGAATCGATGATACCTTCTCGTTCCTGTCATAGGCAAGCAAAGTTTAAATAATTTTGTTACTTTAGCATCAGTTTGTTTAATTTCTTCGGCCGAGATAAAAATATATTTTATTCCGGTTATTTTTTCATCGCAGTATTTGAACATGTCTTGTGTAGTAAGAATTTAGTCATTGCAAGGTCATTGCAAGGTCTTAGAATGCTGGCTCTAGTTACTTCCCTTTTAGTGGTACCACCAATTCCATCATAAGAGTTCTTCCCATGGAATGTTGCAAAAAGATTCCATTGAGCTATCAAACCAAAATCATTCTTATGTTGGCACATAATAATAAAGTTTTTTTAATTTTGTATTGGCTGCTGGCACCATCGCTGAAGTACATCATCTTCTTGACTTTGGGTAAAACATTCTTCACTTCATTGATAAGATGCTTTTGTAGAGGTGTCATGAATCATGTAGTCACTTATCACACAAATGCTTTTACAGTAAATTTTACCTTCTTTCTTAAATAAAAAACAAACGGATGTAACATTGCCTGGCTGTTAGTCCAATGGTAGTTTTGAATTTAATCATGAACACAAAATGTAAAGTTTTCTGAAAAATCACCAAAGACCAATCATTCACTGTCTCTGAGATTTCAATGATTAGATTGAACTTTTGAAATGAAATGGTGAGATTTTAGTTCTGCTATCTCTTCCACAAGAAGATTTAGAAACTCATCATTTGGCAGTAGCCTGGTAATAAGGTATGCTCTGTCGGTTTGCTTGAAAGTTACTTCCTCTGGTAAATTGTCAATTTCATTCGTGAGAAATTCCAGAAGTCCTTCTGATCCAGGACATTCTGAACACTTGTCCAACATACAACATTCATTCTCAATGTCACACACAAGAAATTCCATCAAGTCTATGCAATTTATATTGCGTTGGCTCCTTCAATCATGAGCTTCACATTCTGATGGTATTTACAGACACATACGCTATGTGTGCCAGATGATCCTGGAAGGACACACCATTTTGATCGCAGAGCACAGAACATTGACCATCCCGTTTTGTGGTTAGGGTATTTTGTTTGAAAAGGCTAGCTCATTTAAAGTCACTAGAATTATCTTTTTTGTTTTAGTCAATATGATTGAAACACTTTTTTCCAGGGCACAACTGACTGTCTTCATCATCCTTGTAAAATTCTATTCTAAATTCTATAATGCTTTTTTATTTTTGTTTCATTTACGACACATGTTTTGTGCAATTTTCTATTGCCTGAATTGAATTTATTGAATGACAAAAACATTTTGTTACTGTTAAATATTAGGAAAATGGATATTTACCATCAATACCGTAACATTTTGTGTGCGTATAGGCCTAATGCAATTTTTGGCCAACTTTGATGATCTCTGAAACCAGTTGAGTCTCAAGTCACCACATTTTATCATATGTTTATATCATAAAGAAGTGTTATGTGTGTTAATTTCATAATTTTTCACTCAATCCCCTTTGAGATATTTTACTTCAAACAATGCCAAAATAAGTACGCTTTTGGGGATTTTTGAAAAATTATATTTAAAAAAAAAGGGGGCAAAGTTCTAAGCTTGAAATTTCTACAGCACATAGTCTTATAATAAATCTATAGAAAAAAAAAATTAAAGGTGAGTCTTTGTTCCTTCTAATAATTTTGCAGCACTAAAACTCCTGTTTTAAGTTAATTTTCAATTTGTAGTTGAGAATTTTTTCTTCACTTTCCTCACTACTTAGATAATATTATGTTAGAACAAAAAAATCTAGAGCATATCATTCTGACAATTTTGGTTTTTACTTTGCCTTGTTACCTATAAAATTAACAGAGTTAGATACATTTGTGCCAAACAAGTTTTCGGCTGTAAAACAGTCAGTTATGGAGCAAACTTAAAATGGCCGCCAAAGAAAGTATTATCCTGAAATGTTTCTTACCATAGTTTTGAACTCATCTAGTAACTTATTAGGGAATAACTGGTAAAAAAAATTAGGAAAATAAAAAATGTCGAGCAACAAATCTTATTGTAATTGGATAATTTCAAGTGGATTGACTCTTGAACGCTACGAAATTTGGGACCCCACGTGGCTGCTTAGTCCGCTTACCATGTGCACCTGCCACTATACCAGTCAATACAGAAAAGCATTGCTTTGAATTGGAGTGTTCACGATAAGACACCAATCACCAAATACCAATCACCAGACACAGCATTATGGATTGCCAACACAGCACAGTTGTGTGTATAAGGTAAGTTATATACAGTGAGTCCCACACAAGAGTTGGCCAATGACGTGGGTTTCTGTGCCAAGGAGGGCACAGCTCCAACTCCCGAGCGATCGGGTGAAATATCTAAGCAAATAAAGCCGCGATCAGTGTAATGATTCAGGTTCTCACATTTACAGTTGGAATTACAATGAAAATAACCATGTACCTCATCACAAGAGATGTTGGAAGTGTCCTCCTCTTGCATCCACACAACATTGGGATCTTTTCATTAAATTTTCTTTCACGCACATAAGTTAAGTTCAGCTTCCGAGATAGAGTTCATTTCTCTTGTGATATTGTCTTTTCGTTCTTCTAACAGTAACTTATATGACTATTATTTATGGGGAAACTAGAAAAATAAAGTGTATAGGTCAATTTCCCATACATTAGAAGAACTTAAAAAGAATATTACAAGAGAAATTAACTCTGTCTCGGAAGCTGAACTTATGCACGTGAAAGAAAATTTCCTAAAAAGGTGCCATTCGCTTGAATCTATTCCACTAACTGATTACAAATTGTTCTATCGGTCCCGTTCTATCATGTACCTACTGTTGGCAACACTAGCAGTGTTCGTCACCAGTGACCCTCATGTGTTCACTACAATCACTGGTGACTGTCACTAGTGACCCAGTTTGAAAGCGCTCTAATATTCTAGAATGTTTATAATAAATGCTTAGTTGAATAAAAACACTTTCTTCAACGCACTTTATTTACCTTAGTAAACTTCTGGACGGCCGTTTCGCAGGTGGTGTTCCTGCATCATCAGCAAGTTTACTAAGGTAAATAAAGTGCGTTGAAGAAAGTGTTTTTATTCAACTATTTGTTACACAGCGCTAAAGTCGGACACAAGAATGAATAAATGCTTACTTCCAATAATTCCACCTTCTTTCATCTTTCTACTAGGCTCAGCTTAACAAGTTTCACAAAACTTAAAATTCACATAATAAATAACTTATTTGAGATTTCAATTCTTTGGCACAAACCCCAAGACAATTTCTACCATGTAGTTTTTGCTTCACTAATGTCAAATTGAGAAATAATTCTTATTTATCTTACACATACATTTTGAAGTTCAGTGTCACATCTGGCAATAATCCAAAAAGATAACAGAAATCCATGTTATCTTTAAGACACAACCTTGTAAAATAAACTACATTATAGAACGTCGAATAGATAAATACAAAATAATTAGGATGAAAATATATTAGGTAATTAGCCTACCATTTATTTTTGTTGAACTATGACCATGTAATGTCCCCGATTCCAACATCACAATATGCTCAATGTAAAATTATTTGCCTTGGGTTAACTATACTTCAAGTTACTCTGAAGTAAATGCATAACGAAATCACTTCGTTTATCTGCAATGAAACAAGCTCAAGCCATTTTAAAAGCAAAACGAAGACTTCAAATGTTACACTTTTTGACACTTTCCGGCCTTTTCGGAGGCACACATGTAAAGTGGTAAACCTGTAACGATAACAGCTGACAACTGACACTTGAAGGTACCAACTTAAAAATATCAAATAGTAACATGTATGGGGTTGGCATGACGCGCGAATAAACACTAAACAGTAAACATTAAAAAGGTACAGATGAAAACGAAATACTTTTTGTAAGGTATTTGACTAACTGAGCCGAGCATTTCATTCAAATAGTACTCATACGCATACCTATAGGCAAAATGAGTTTCCTTGCAACAGTTTTACAGACCGCAGGTAAGGAAGTTATGACATAACCAAAAAGTCGTTTTGTTTTATTATGGGTTTCCCCTTAGGAATTTAATGGTTGTAACAGTATGGATGAGTCTAGATAGAAGGGTAGATTAAGCTGTCTCAAATTTTGCTCATGATATTGTATAATGACAATTTCCATCTTTTCTTTACTCCCAAAGGTCTTTTCCAGGTACAAGGATGAGCTTGCCTGCAAATTAGGGTAAAAGATAAATGTAAGTCGCCCCTTATGCTCCGAACACTGCGTTGCTATGGCGACCACACGCTTGTTAACTCGGAACTCCCGACCGTTCCTTCTCTTCGACAATCCTGACCGTACCAAATACCAGCTACCAACCCTTGCACCAAAATGACAACCCACTAGCTCACTTGGCACAACCGACAGTACCACAATCACCTCTGCATATAGTCTAAATAATGCATAACACTATCCACATAGTTAAGTGCACGAAGCAGAGGCGGTAGCCGAAGCAAAGCACCCTTGCATTTTCGAATAATGTACGATACACTGTTTGTAGGTTTTGAATATGTGGCATATTATATCTTCCAGAGGTTACCTTTTGTTTAGCGGAATGACGTCACACCACCAACGTCCAATCACGAGTTTCTTCGTAATATGACGACAGAAGAATTCGCTAGATCGTGGTATAAAAGAAAGTGCATCGCAAGGGCGTGGTGGGTGGGAACATTCATCCAACGTGCGACTTACATTTATTTTTTCCCCAAATTAGTATCATACAGTACTAAATAAAAGGCAGTGAATTATAACATGATTTCGTGATTAAATTATATGATTTTAATTTCTACACACCAGTGTGAAAATGGGACTATGGTACATTTCTTGATATTTGGCAAGAGTTGATTTGAATCTAGCCATGTTTTAATAAGGTTTATGATGTCATTATCTTTTCGGTATGGTATTAACCCAAGATAAGCCATTAAATATTATTACCGGTTACTCCATCATCCACATATGACTTTAGGACACCTTAATTTTTTAAAAGATTACCGGTAGTTTCAAGCAAATTATTTGTATGATATTAGAAATAAAATAGGACCTAACAGTGTTCTTTGGGGTATGCCAATAGTAATATTTTGAAGTTACTGAGTTTAATTTTCAATTTTAGGGCCTACTTACTTAATAGGTGGTTAGTCTCACTGAAGAGATATTTTGCAGAGGAAAATTTTTCCTGTGCAGAATCGAATTCAGGTTTTCAGCTTGATATTCTGAATCCGAAACCACTGACACACTCAGTCTCATTCAAACCTGAGTGTGATCCCCACCCACAATAAATCTACAGTCAGCATGGGTGGCACAGTCTGTATGGCATTGACTTTCTGTTCCCGAGGTTGCAGGTTCAGGCCTGGTCCAGGTCAATGACATTTATGCGTGCATAAATGTACAGGCTCATGTCTGTAGACGGTTAGAGACTGGAGTTTGGCAGTTGTAGATTTACAAGCAGAACTCCTGTGGGACAAAATTCCGGCACACCAGCGAGGATGACCATAAACCATTCAAAAAATTACTGATATATTGTTTTTCAGGTCAAGTTGAAATGGTGGACTTGAAGGACAAAACATCTGAAATTGTACAAAAGATAACATCTTTAAAATTTGATGTGAAAAATGCAATGGATGAAAGCTACATTAAATTCAACATTTTTCCTCAAGAAACAGTTGGACTACTAGATAAAGCAACCACATTGTCAGATGATATGTCACAGCTCCTTACAAGAGTTGAATCACAGGTTTGTTTGTTGTGTTTAAATCAGTGTGCAAATCAATGAGGAGGGCATTCAAGAGGCAGATGACAGCAATACTTTTCCTGTGTTGAAGTATGAGGGAATTCTTAATTCTTTTAAAGCATGATTGTTCAGGTTTTGGCACATATGAAAAAGAAGTTTATCTGTAAATAAAAACCCAAAAAATTCAAGATATTCAATAAAAATTGAACTGATTCCTAATATGTTATCCAAAATCAAGTGAGAAAAATCAATTACCATATTTTATGGACCATAAGACGCACTTTTTTACCTTCAAAACAGAGCCTTGAAAGTTGGGTGCATCTAATGGTTCGAAGTACATTTAAAAAATTTAAATTATGGTAAATATTGCCGAATACCATAATTATAGACAAGATTTTTGTAAACAATAAGATAGTTACATATTTTGGCATAGACTATACAGCAGTGCACTTGTCACAATCGTGAAATGAGGGTAGCTGAAAGCCAGGTATACAATGCGAAAAGAAAGGAATGTCGCATTCTTTTGTATGAAAGGAGTTTTCTCTGCCGAGTGGTTTAAGTGAAGGCAATGACCTCTAAACAGCCTTGTCCCGTTACACTTACAGTATGCTGAATTGAGGGTTAGAGGATGTAAAAGTATTTTCAGTCTTTCGTTAGGAATCAGCTAGTTGTTAAAATTTACGCGTTGCCACCTGTACAGATGAGATTTTTGTACAACACAGGTTTTAACTTAGAAGTGATTTACACTGATTCCATTGTAAAAGGTTAATATTTGTTTAAGCAATGAAGTATATTATTCCCTTTAAAATTTTTTGTATAGAACCACACTAAATATGTTTTCCTTTAAATTTCCATCAAATCAATGTGAGTCTTGTGGTCCGGAGCGTCTTATACTCTGTAAAATACAGTACTTTCTTGACTAGTACCATATATCAAGTATGTTCTTAAATAAATATTGTAAAATAAATATTAACTTTAACACTACTAATACCAGCACTCTTTTTGTTTTGTTCCATCTCAGACAAAACGAGACCTTCAAAATTCAATTGGAGAGTTAAAAAGTTTATCGACATCTCTTCAAGAAACAAATATAACACTTAATACGTTGCAGCAACTGCTGATTATAGATTCAGAAATGAATGCAGCCAAAAATGAGCAAGCAGAGGGCCATTACCTTGAGGCAGCTAAGAGAATAAAAAATATTGCTAACCTGCTTGATAAGAAAAGTGATATTGAACTGGAAGTATTTGCAGCTCTCGTTTCTGAAAAATCTTTACTTCAAGAACATTTTCTGTATGATATGTCAGAAACATGGAAAAACTGCATTACTTGGGAGGAAGCTGAACCAGAAAAGGACCTGAAAAAAATCAGTCTCAAAGTGTGCACTGGGGATAGAACAAAGTTTGAACAGATGGTGGAGGCTCTAAATTATTTTGAACATCTGGACTTCAATGTGAAAAAGTTTGGAAATAAACTTTTAAAATACATATTTGAGCCAATTATTACAGAAGAAAGTACTGTTGAAATATTGGAAATCCATGATCCTGCAGTATTGGAGGTGGAATCTAAAGTGACATCTCATAAACCAGAATATTCAGTGGTGTTTGCAAACACAAAAAAAGTATTTCTGTTCCTGCATTCTCATTTAAATGTAAAGGTGGATGGTAAAGTGACATTTCTCAGAAAGTTGGGAGAAAGTATTTGTAATGAATTTTGTGACTGTCTTATCAAGAACTGTTTAAGCGACACTATTCCAAGCCATAGCAGTGAACTAGAATCTTATGCAGCAGTGTCAAAAGCAACAGAAGAGTTTCAGTTGTATCTTGTCAAGTTGGGTAAGTTGTAAGTGCATTAAGTTGAACAGTACAATTAACCCCCACAGCTTCAGTCTTATCTTTTGTTTTTGTCCATGTTGTTACAGGTTGACATTAAAAAAACCAGTTCCTTCAGATTTTCGGAGCACATTTTCAAGTTTGCCATTTTTTTCCCCCTCCTGAAGGAATCAGCTGTGGGGTGTAGCTTGCATGTGCTAAAAGTCATTCCTTCTCATTTTATCATTTATTTTCTGCTGACTAGCCTCATTGTGGATTCAGTAAAACAATGCAATCATTGTGTGTTGTGGATCACAGAGAAAGTGAAAATGCTAAAAACAAACCAGATAGCTGTGTGCCTGTGGGAACCATTTGCCAAATCAGCATTAAAAAAAAAATTGTTACATTACTTTAGTAATTAATACAACATAATGATCTTCTAGTACTTTATTATACTAATAATTGTAACAATATGAATTACTTATTTGTAATAACAACTTATGTTGAAATAAAGACATACTGAAAAGTTAGAATATTGTATTGTCAGTAAGGTATCTTGGCACTTTTGTTTTACAATATGGTCACCCTGGTTATTCATGGAGGAAGTTAATTAAAAACATCGCTGACTGTATAGAACAATTTGCTGCATATCACATAATGTGCTATAAAGTGATCCTGTACAGGCCATGGAGGCCCAGAGGGTTCCAGAAGGTTGAGGCTGCCAGATTTTGGACATTCGGCATGTGAAGATGGTAAGGTTGTCAGCCCTATGCACCGGCCGCCTTTACCCCCCAGGATTGCTCCTGGTACTCATTTCTGTTAGAGGCTGAGTCGACCCCAGGGCCATAGTGCCACCAGAAGGATTAGGGCAATTGAACCCGCAACCTTCTGGTTTGTAGCGCAGCGCCTCAACCACTACACTACGGCATACCCCCAACGTGTTATAAGGAAGGGTGTATGGTTTTCCCCCCACTTCCTTCACTGGATATAATAATTCCTAAATTAGCTGCATCTCATTAAGAGCTGAAGTCGGAGGAGTTCCCATAACACTGGTGGCTTTCCCACCTAAGTAAGGCAATGCTCATGCATTGCCTAAATTATTCACTAAATCTAGGACACCATGTTGAGACTGTGGGCCTTTTACTGATTTCTGAAATTAAATCGGGCTGCTGCACAATAGACCAAGAGTCTCAACAGCAAAGACATCAAAATGATACTCGTCAACAATGTGACAATACTTTTTTACAATCTAGGTTATATATAATTTATATGAGAACAAAATAGGGGAAGATATTTTTTCATGGATTTCAGAAGACTGTAAGCCTGTAGGCTTATGTAACAATGATGGCAACTAAAAATCTTGGTTTGGCTACTGAATTCAGTCTTGAAATTTCTTGTCTAATAAATGTATGACCACCTGCATCGTCTCGTGGTTAGGGTTGCTGATCCTCAGGCCCATGTTTGATCCCCAGTACCTCCTCAAATTCTTTTGAGGTAGGAAGATCTGGAATGGGGTATACTCAGCCTATTGATTAAAACTGAGGAGCTACTTGATTAAGAAATAGCGAATTCAGTCGTAGAAATAATCATTTAAGGGTGACAGCGTGCTGACCAGATCCCCCCAGTCCTACCATCTGCCTATGGTGTATAATGCAGCTTAGTCCCTTCAGGGATGCAGCACCATAGAGTTTAGTTTATGTACATATTTAACATGATAGTGAAGTTAAAGAAGGGGTCATTTTTTTAAATTTTGGTACTAACTTAGGCACACAGATGGCCAAGTGTTTACAAAACTTTTTTGCATTCAAAATCCATTTCAATTTCAACATAAATTTTGGAATATTAGAAAATTAAAATAAATTACATTTACGGTAAAATTTAAATTAACACATAAATAATAAACACAATATACGATACCCCAAATCAGTAAATCTCGTGCTCAGGGCAGTTCAGGATTAACGGACCATAATAAATTTAAATTTTTTAGAATATAATTGCTCACTAATTTGGATAAACAATTTTTATACTTTTAATTTTTCATTTTACATAACTTAATTTCAAAACCACATATTATCAACCTTCAAATTGCAATGCTGGCAAACAGCTTTTTTTCTTAACCATTTAGAGCCATCCATTTTGACAAATGCATTATATTTTTTCTCACCAATTATTTTTTTTATGATACAGGTTTCTTGGGAACTGATAACCAATCAATATTAGAGTATGCTCGAAATGTGGATGAACTGTTTGCAAACAAGACTTGTCAGATTTATCTTGGACGAGCTCGTGAAATTATGAAGAAAGATTTACATGACACTGTACAAGTAGGACCGATTGTAAGTTGCTACATATTTTATTATTATTATTATATTTTGCCATGTATTATTTTCTGTGCTCTTATCTGTGATGTTACAAGAAGCATCACTTCTGAAAAAGGTATGTGCTGTTTGTGTCTGTAAACAGAAAAAGTTAGCTCACACATAAGAAGTCACAGCAAAATGAAATTGTATGTTCAAGTTAGACATCTGCTGAGGAGTTGATAGTAAGCATGTTAATGTGTTTCTTTTAGCGTTACTACCACCTTAAAAAATTACATCTTTTGCGATTTTCTTTAAAACAGCTAAATTTATTTAAATTTTGAACACTAGCTTGTACTGAGACAAGTTTTATTTGGAACATTATGTGTACATTTTTTTAGGGGTAATTATAAGCTAGTCTTTGCATAAGGTTGAAACAACTGAATAGTTGGATTAACCAACTGTGTGGTTAAACCAAAAGTGATCTTTACATCCTAAGTTTGTTTGTATGTTAAGTCAGAAGAGCTAAGAGAAATTTATTTTGTGTTTACAGGAGACAATAATTGATATAAAAAAGAAAACGTTTGTGGACGAAAAAGAAGAATTTGAATTTAAACCAGAAGTCAAATTGAGTGACAACATTTACCAATTTCCTAAATGTGTCATTAGGTTTGTATTTAAAAAAGACTGGGGATGTTGTATATTACAGTTTTTAATTGTCATTTCGGTTTATGATTGGAGCCTGGATTTTATATAACATCGAAATGTGAAAGATGTACATAAATATGTAATAAAATTTAAAATGTGTGATTCAAAAAAAATAATTCTGACTGTAAAAATGTTCTTATATTACTACATAAACAGACCAACTCAAAATAGGAAACTCTGGAGGACTGCATCAAACCAGTTGCAAAAGTGATGCCTTAGAGCAAAACAAGAAAGCATTGTTGATATGCAAACCATTACTGGCAGAACCAAAGGAAAGAAGAAGAATCCTTTTTTTTTCTATTATTTCTTGGAGTGAAAAACTACAAAAAAATTGCCCTTTTTGTATTATTAAAAAAAAGTCTTTATTGAGTTTTAAATATAAAATATGTAACTTAAAACTTTGAAATAATGGCTGTAGTTTGTCAGCATGTCTATTTTTCTTTTTCCTTATGGGTCAATCCATGATAATATGGACATGAAGGTTGAAAATTTAAAAAATTTTAAACTGTAAATTTCAAGTGCTTTTTATACATTTTTTGTGTTAACATTCTGTCATTAAAATATTTTCTTTAGAAAATAGTCTCAAGCCTGCAATATTTTCATATTATACCCATTACAAATATTTTAATTAATCATTATTTTTATTCTTAATAATTTAATGCCATACTTCATAAGATGGAACTTCAATATCTTAACTACAATATGGATGTTTTTCATTATGTAAGTTTTTCCAAATCACAGAGATGTATTCTTACTGTCAACATCATGGTGAGTACTTGAAGCCTGTATCCTGTGATATATTTTACTTTGGTTTCTAAACAATAAGTAATTTGTAAAGATATTTTTTTTAACATGTAGATTTCACACCCCTTACAATGGATTGACCCAAATATTAAGGACTAGAATGAGTAATTATATAAAATTTGGGCTCTATTTATGACAGTTCCATGTTTACTAACACTTATGAGACCTATATTATTATGACCGAAGTCTAAAAACAGATCCATTGACAAAACCCAGGCAGAAATGAGTGTTTTCAAAGTCAACCTATCAACCTTATTCAATAATCAAGTAGCATGCGTAATTCAAATGACAATTGACACAACATCTCACCTCTTTTTCATAAAAGCAGCATGAATCTCAAATGAGTGCTAGGGCTAGTTGTGAAGTTATAAGGAACCAACTTAAATGCTTATATATTATTATCCCTTATCCCTATTATCCTTATTATCCCTATTTTAATACGTGGCATTTTAAAACTTTTTACCTCTGTATGGTCTAGTGGTTAACATTGCTGACTATGGATCTGCAGATCTGAGTTCGATCCCTGTTACCTCAGATTTTCCTGAGTCTGGAAAGGGGTGCACTCAGCCTCTCACCACGAGCTGAGGAGCTACTTGATAAAGAAGTAGCAGCTTGGGTTCAGTAAGCCATCAATTGCAAGCCTCACACACAAGCACTTTACCATACTCCTGGGAGCATATGGGCAATATCGGGGGAAAGAGCTTGCAGGCAATCATGCGGAGTGAAAAAATGCAGCCCAAAATGCATGCACGTTCTTCCTCGCAAGATAGAGTGTCAACAAAAGAGTATGCATGGGAGATTGTGCATGTAATTGAGAACGTGTGGAATGTCTAAATTTTGTACATGCCAGCTAAGAGCGTGTGGTATTATTTAAAGTTCAGTACAGAGGAGTTGATATGCTCTTGGAAAGTTTTGTTTGTTTGCCTTTACATACAAACATACTTCCTGGTGAAAGAGAGCAGCATTGCATGAATGACACATCGTGTGGTTTCTGTTGTTTGTCTTTTGCCTTTACAAGCATTTGAGTGCGCACCTGCCTAAACCCAAGCGATAAAGCTTGTGAGTGAGGGAAGCAAATAACAACCATGGGAGTTGGTATGCTGACCACACACCCCCCCTCGTACCATCTGCCTATGGCATATGATGCAGCGGTCAGATGGCAGATTTAGTCCTTCAAAGGGATAAGCACCATGTAGTGTTGTGTAGTTTATCTTTAATTTTTTAGTATTTTTTAGTACTAGCATAATGTTACATATTATTATCAGAATTGAAGTTTATTTGTCATATTTTATTTCTAGTAAATCAGTCCGAGAACTAGAGGACTTGGTGTATGAGGTTCTTGAAGAAGCCGTCCATAGTACAGACTTTTGTGCAGTTAGACTATTTGTTACTGCTAGAAATATTTTCGAGTTGTATTGTGCTGTGGTTCCACTACATCACAAGCAGTTTCTTGAAACTATTCCACAGCAGGTTGGTGAGTAAAATTAAATTGAGACTAATTTATTGCTTAATTATATGGGGATGAAATACATTGTTTATTGAATAGTTTTAAAATATGTTCACAATCGGTTCTTGATATTTGGAGCTTCTCCCTTTATTATTTTTTTATATACATAATATACATTTTCCCCTAAATCCTTTGTCTGAAATTTGATATCATTGGATATTTAACTGAAAGGAGTAAGGTAATCTCTGAAGGTAAAACCAAATATGATGTTGGCAAAACTTCAAAACTCATTCAATATAATTCCAATATGTCTAGACGCCTAAGCTATAACTTAAATCGCAGCATTCTATAATTTGTGTCAGTTTCATCTCGAACACCATATCAGCCATGCCTTTCTGATCACTACAACGTAGACTGCACAGTCGCTAACTTGTGACTGACTAAGTGCATATGTTCACACATCAGATGGCAGAGAAATTTACGGATTACTAAAAGCAAAAAGCAACTGACTGCTGGAATCAGCAAGGGATAACAAATAGGATTAAGATCAGTATTATAGTCTTTTTCACATCATGGTTCGAACCTGTGCAATGTAGCCAACTGGTAACAGACTGCTTTAAAATTTAAATAAAATACAACCCACTTTAAAAAATGAAGTAGTTAGAAAAAGAACCCTTCAAGAGCCTAAGTGTGCAGTTTTATGTGCAAGCAAGTAGAAATATGTGGAAAAAGGTAATTATTATCAAATACAGAAAGTAGTATGCGATGATAAAATTAAGTACATATATCAAAGCTAATATCTTAATTTGTAAACATTTAGAATTTTTAGATGCCCAGAGCTAAAGAAAAAGAATATATAATCACTATAAAACACCATATAATGATGGAACTTTTTTACAGTGAAGCATTATACTATGTTAATTAAATGTCAACCATCTCTTTTAATTAACATATTATAATTACTTACAAAAAGTAACTGATGTTTATTTAGTAACAGCATTTTATGAACAAAAGCCCCCAAGAGTTCTACAGAACGTTAAAAAAAAAAGCAGCATAATTGCAATGTATGGAAATGAATAAGGAATATTTTTTCCGATAACAATAAAAGCATCCCTACAAAGAATATTGACTTTATTAATACGTTTTCAACCCACACCTGAGGGTTGCTTACTGATATGATCTAGTCCTAGCCCTTTTTTACTTACTGTGATTCAGTTGTTACTACTTTGCCAATATATCTGTACATATTTGCAGGTTTCTGCAAATTACTCTTATTATTTATACTCTTTTCTTTGTTGGTGGTAGTACAGGGTCCGGCAGAGAAACCTGACAGTTTTTAAATTGAAATTACGACAAAACGTATCTTTTGCATACATTATTTTATTTTAGAATTACAATACATCTCAAAGTATTTTACTTGCATCAATCACTTTTTGAAAATTGTGTTCGAACAGTGCGCTGTTTCCCTGGTGGTTTCTTCTTTATGGCACAAGCCGTTTCCCGAAAGTTTGCCACCCACAACAGTATGATATTCCGACATGGAATATTCTCATTTTGATGAAAGTTGAAATGGTGGCGAAACGTGCGGTGAGTGACAATAATGATTCACCATTAAAAAAAAAAAAAAGGTTCCACAACAAATGCGCGATGTTGCACCGACCAACGCTCCATTTTGACTGAAATGCTTTGAACTGATGCAATCTTGTTTACAAGTAGGTTTCATAACTAAGTTTCGCAATTGTTTTTTACTTGAATGCGCAAACGCGAGATGTACTGGCGACAATGAGGGCCGTAGCAAGGTCCTTCTGCGCCCTTGGCGGGTTTGACAAATCTGCGCCCTCCAATACTGGGGGGGTCTGAACATTTTTTAAAAAATCTGTTAAATTTAATTCTTTATTATTTTATTATAAAAACACTGTTATTATCAAAGAAAACCTAAACCTCAATTTGAAAACAAACTAAGTGTTGGACTTTCAAGGTACTAAAACTTATTTTCAGACGATTGAACTATTTAAAAAAGAATTAAATAATAAAATCTAGTATGAAAAGTAAATTACATAATAGGCCTGAGGCCTACTAAAATGTTTAACACATTAATATAGGTAAAAGTATTTTTTTCGAATAGTTGAACCACTTTCATCTCAATAATAACGTACATTTTAATTTTTATTATTATATATCATTCCATACTGTTCATGGTTTATGTTATCTTACTCTGTCAATAAGAAACGTGTTAATTAAAGAATGTTGCATGACTGCTTTTTGTTTGTAGACAATCGGCATAATACTACAGATAGTTCACGTGCAGTAGGTTTTAATAACCTGAAAGATTTCTTCCATTAACGTGGAATTTTTATTGCTTGATAAATTGCAGTCTAAAAAAAGGCTGAATTTTTCATGGTTAATTTTGCGCCCTTGGCGGGGGCCCATCTCGCCACCGCCTAGCTACGACCCTGGCGACAATGAGTTACGACACTTTGCAGTTTCAGCTGATTCCAACTTTTCACGAAATCATAATAATAATTTTGGTGTAATCGGCTTATTTAGCTTTGCGGATTGAGATAGGGACACAATTTTCAAAAAGTAATTGATGTAGGTAAAATACTTTGAGATGTATTGTAATTCTAAAATAAAATAATGTACGCAAACGACACAGTTTTGTCGTAATTTCAATTTAAAAACCGTCAGGCTTCTCTGCCAGACCCTGTGTATAATACATATAAAATGGTGATTTCTATTTAGAAATTAATTTGTTATATTATTTCAGCCTTATTCCACAATAACTGTATGTATCTGGCACATCGGCTTCTCACTTTGGGACATGAATACAGTAATCGTTTTCCTACTGTTTTGAGATCAAGCTCAACTACTTTCATTGATCAAGTACAGGTGTTGCGTGGTTTGGGAACAAAGATATTCCTGCAGTTCATGAGATTTCAGAGAAACCAGATCCTGGATATCATTAGGAATTCAGGTGAGTTTTGAAGCTAGCTTATATTAAAATTTGTGCCCTTGTTTGATGCTTAAATTTTGATCATTTTGTTTGGTTTATATTTGTGTACTTACTTGAGATCGTGTGACGGTAATAAGGGGGGGGGGGGGGAAGCAAAATTAAGTAGGCTTACATCATAATATTTTCTGTTAAATGAGTCAAAATTAGTTTCCATGTTAGATGGTTCCCATTTAATACATGTAATTTTATATGTAATTAAACACAAAACTTACAGTACCAACAAATTTTTTCCTTAATACAAGTTCCAATATATCATATAAATATTTAAATGCTCCCATTACAATAATATGCTAGTGTTCAGCATATCATTAATTTTTATGTTTCAAAAAGGTCAGAATACTCCTTTAGTTTGGTGAATTCTAAATGTTCCCTTCTCAGAAGCCATCTTTCACAACTAGGAAGAAGTGTTGGAATTTGAAGTTTCCTGATGAAATAGATTTAAGATAGTGCTGCTTAGCATTTTAATGCAGCTCCTATGCCCAAAACTAGAGTTTTACCTCACTAACATTTTTTTTAGAAACTGTTGGGCATAAATACTTGCTTTGTAAAAGTTCGAAACATGAATGTTATTGCAAAATTAAAACAAGAATTCCATTAATATAATAAAACTCTATTAACCTTTCAGAATGGATTTATATTTTAATATAAAGCACTCAAGTAAAACACTATGGTTTATATGTTTGTTATCAAGTAGAAAAGTATTAGTGGAATAGCTGATTTCCATAAATGACCATTTTAATATGTGGATAAATATCTTCTGATTTTAAGATAAAGCATTAATGTGTTAAGCTTATATCTCAGCCTTTTGCATGAGACAGTTTTCGCAGTGATGAATATGTATGTCATTATCAGTGAAAAGGTTAAATCCATGTTGTTGGAGAACTGAAATGTTCTCATTTTTCCAGTCATAATCATAAAGACCAAATTCATTATGTTTTTAGGGCTTGCAACTTTGGGAGAAGATCCTACATTTACGCCAAGCATAGAGAAAGCAATTCGCCAGTGCATCAGGCAATTGGAGTTACTGAAGAATGTATGGATGAATGTGCTGCCAGCTATTGTGTATTCCAAAACTGTAGGTAAGAAATTCAAAATATGATAGAGACTGAAGAATTTTCTAACTTCTGCTGACAGTTATAGGATATCGTGTATCGTTTTTATGTCCTACTTTTTAAATATAATTGTTTGAAAAAATATTACATATTCATTATTTTTCAATTGCCCCTTTCCCCCAGGGAAGGAACCGGCACCTTATAGCACAGCTGCCCTCACATTTGAGAATACTGACAACACGTGCTTACTTTTTCTAAAGAAGGTGCTGAAATGGTTCATTTACTGCAGGGCCTTCATAATGCATAAACACATTTTGAGTCAGAATGTTGTGTCATATGCTAGTATCTTGTTTTGCAGTTCATCCAATTGTTGGGAGATTTTTTGTTTGTTAATGCAAGTGATTTTTTTTTTAATTTTTTTTTTATCCACTACTGGTTTTGTTTACAATTTAACAACTAATTTATGAAATGTAGATCTGTCAGGCGGATGAACTCCTAGAATACTTTCTAAACAACAATGAGATGCTGATTCAATTCTTAAAAGTTATGGCAAATGAAAAGCATTCTGCATTTAAACTTTGAACCATGACAGAGAAATACAATGCAGTAACACAAACCAAACCATGTACTGTAAAAGATATGCAGTAACACCTCACTCCTAACCCAGGAGCTTACAACATGTAGTTCCAGTGCCGTGGTGGTTGACTGTTGTGCGCATGCTCCCATAGAAAGATGTATGCTTTGGCTGCAAGGGAGAGAGAACACTGTAGCTTCCGTAGTGCTGACCACAGCGTATTAGTGGAAGGTAGTGTTTCTTTTGCTCCGCGTGTGTAGTGCTTAAAAACCATGTACCATATTCTTGAATGTGTTCAAGTGTAGAATTAGATGATTATCTTGTTTCCAGCTATTCTATTTGATTCATTTTTTTAGGTTCTTTTATTTAACAGATCAAGGAAAAAATTATTGATTTTTTCGCGGAAATTGAAACAAGAAGAATGGATTTAATTTTTAAATGAATAGATCAAGCTTGAACTGTAACAATTTATGTTAAAATGTGTAAAACATTTTGATTTTGTTCTTTTAGTGTTTTATCAAGTTTCTGAATAAATTTTCTTTTTAAAAATCCACTAGCATGTGCCCGTGATAATTATTTCAAAAATAAAAAATAAAGAGCATAATAGTTAAATCATTATATTTATTAACACCTAAATCACGTGGACTATACCACGATTAGATAGCGTCGCATGGTAAAAGCGATCTCAGATTCAGGTTCCTTGGCCCAGAAAATCCCTGTAGAGTGAGTTTCGTCCAAATCAAACAATGTTTAACCATATTTAGGTCTATGTTGATTATCCTTCTTCCGTGTAGGGTGAAAATTTCATATGTCTATGGGCCTTGACATTCTAAACAAATGAATCGACCAGCGTGGGCTTACAACATTCAAGCGATCGCGATGCTTTTATTTCCACGGTATGACAAAAATATCCAAAGCCAACTGCAATTGATTTGACATTGAAATGTATTACTGAAATCTGATGCTTCGACAGCGCTAAAATCACGTTTTCAGCCAGTTTTTCACTCATAACTCGCGAACAAAAGCTAAAATTAAAAATCCGGTTTCGAGGCGCATTCGCCCACCTTTCAGTCCATCTATGTTTAAAATTTCAGATCTCTGCGTTCAGTAGATTTCGCTGGGCATCGCGGACAGACAGACAAACATGTCCTTTTATTATTATAAGATAGCATGTGCCCGCGGCTTCCCCCGTGATAATTATTTCAAAAACTAAAAATTAAGAGCATAATAGTTAAATCATTATATTTATTAACACCTAAATCACGTGGAGTGCATTCCATGATTAGGTAGCGTCCCCTGGTAAAAGCGACCTCAGATTCCAGTTCCTTGGCCCAGAAAACCCCTGTATAGCGAGTTTCGTTCAAATCGAACAATGTTTGACCATATTTAGGCCTATGTTGATTATCCTTCTTCCGTGTAGGTTGAAAATTTCATATGTCTGCGGGCCTTGACACTCTAAACAAATTAATCGTCCAGGATGGACTTACAAAATCAAACAATCACGATGCTTTCAAGGTATGACAAAAATAGCCAAAGCCAACGGTAATTGATTTGACATTGAAATGTATTGAAACCTAACTTGTAATTGTACTTTTACTCACTTTTTTCCGTTATTCATTCTTAACTGTAAATTTTTAATTTTTAACATAGGGTATTTTGTTTGTAACTACGTTATGTTATTCTAATTTATTTTTTCGTATCTTTGTTCATGTATTTTATTTCATATAAGCAATCTTATTTATTTTTTGCCTAAAACTATAATATGTATTTTTTTTTTATATATAATGCTCAAAATATAATTTTAGTATGACTGAACTGACCCCGAACACGAGCTATCCTCATGCGGGGTAAATAATTCTCTTTTGTAATTGTAATAATTGTGTTTATATTATTTATATTTGTATTTGTAATAATTTTGTATTAATTTGTATTTTCTAATTTGTAATAAATAATAATAAAAAAATAAACATAAAAAAAAATTACTGAAACTGATGCTTCGAAAACGCAAAAAATGCACGTTTTTCACTCATAACTCACGAATGAAAGCGAAAATTAAAATTCCGGCTTCGAGGTGCATTTTCCGACCCTTCAGTCCACCTATGTTTAAAAATTCAGATCTCTGCGTTGAGTAGATTTCGCTGGGCATCGCGGACAGACGGAGGAAGACAGACACTTCCTTTTATTAATATAGATGTTTCCTTTTACATAATTTTAAAACAAAGGCTAAAAATTTTCTGGAGCAGCACCCCCACTGAAGCACTACACGGTTTTGCATCTTTTTTAGCTTGTAGACGTATAGTAACAGGAGGGACTGTTACTGGGGGGCCTGTCTCAAAGATTTATAGCACATAAAAGAATTCCAAGACTAAATTAGAGCCTCTGGACAAAATTTCCCAGCCCTTTTAAGTCCAAGCAATACCTTAGCTTCTTGAAAGGGTTTATGAGGCAATGGACTTACCACCTGTCCTCTCATAGAAAATAGCATTAAATTAGTCTAGGTATAATGCTCACACTTTATCTTGAGCTGAAAAAATGTGGGGGTGAGGAGAGCTGATATTACATGCAGTATAAGAGTCTGACTATTGCAGAAGGCGGCAAGTTGAAATTGATGACATTTCTGAAGGGTTGCAAACTACTAGAAAATATAACGTGTGTAGTTTTATGCTGGTACACAATGGAACTGGGGTACACTGTAGCATAGTGGTCGAGGGACTGCACTACAAAGCAGAAGGTCGTGGGTTCGATTCCCGATGAGGTCGGAATTTTTCAATCCTTCTGGTGGCACTATGGCCCTGGGGTTGACTCAGCCTCTAACAGAAATGAGTACCAGGAGCAATCCTGGGGGTAAAGGCGGCTGGTGCGTAAGGCTGACAACCTTCATGTGCCAAATGTTCAAAATCTGGGAGCCTCAGCCTCCACGGCCTGTATAGGGGTAACTTTACTTTACACAATGGAACTAACTGTAGTTCGTAGCAATTTCAACTCTCGCTACGAAAGTAAAGATTTTTTTTATTGATGCAGACATTATAGTCTAATATATCGCTGCAGAAAGGAATTAAGTAATATATTTTTTTAGACAATCTCTCTCCCAGTTTTCAGAATATAGAAAAAAGTTGTAGCATTGTACATGTACTTGAATACGCACTTTCAAATGCCTGAATTAATATAATATAGCTAAATATCTTTCACGAGAGTTTGCAGAGTTTTCAGCATTATGAAGTGTTTAGCTCAAGATAAGTGTGAGCACTTTACTGATACATCCACAATTGGAGGCCCTATGCCCCACTGTTGGAGTTACAGGAAAATCATATTAGATCAGATCAACTATTCTTGTGTTCAACAAACTATTATTGTTAAAACATTTTTTCTATGGAAAGCAGAGATTTTGCATTTCATCTGTTGTCCTACACTGGGAAAAATGTTTTCACTCTCTTTATTCTCTCACTGAGAACTATATTGCCCACACACTTCTTAGAGATTTATGTATAAATGATCTCCTGGTTGAGTGCAATGTCACTTGACCCTCTCAAACAAAACACCTTCATGGACTAAGTTTGCAAGACATTCTGCATGACGAAGCCAGTATAATCACCAGGGTCGTTTATTTTTTACGTGATAGTGGCCTCTATGCCCTGATCTACAGGGTGGGCCAAAAGTCACGCACCTTAGGGATAGGCTATAATTTGTTTTACAATGGATTTGTCGTAGTGGAGGAGTGGAATGAGCTCGATCCCCTGATTTAAATCCAATGGATTTTGCGGTATGGGGGTACCTGAAGGCAAAAGTGTATGAGTTGAAGATTAGGGATGAAAACCATCTTCGAGAGCGAATTGTAGCAGAGTGCCGTGCTGTCACACCAAACTTGGTGTCCAATATTCTATGGAACATGGACGGCCGTTTACAGACGTATTTTGATTTGAACGGTTCTCATATTGTAAACATAATCACAGAATAGTATAATCCCTATGGTGCGTAACTTTTGGCCCACCCTGTAGACAAAAGTACAATTTCTTCCCCCACCTTCAATAGGCCCCATGATCTTAGATGTTGAAGGGCTATAAACTCCAACACTACTACTACTACTACTATTAATATGGAGTGACAAAAAAGTGGAATGGCACCCATATAGAGATTAATATAATATGCTATCTATACTGTCCTGTGCAACTTCATCGCATCAGTACTCTTACACTATTAATTTGTTGATTTCTCTGATCTTAGGCCTTCTGTTAAATGCGTTGGTTGAAGATCTGATCTTCCGAGTTACCGCAGTGGAGGATATACCAGCTGCTACTGCTGTTCACTTGGTTACCGTGTTCAATATTGTGGTCAGTAGAGGTCCAAATGTATTGGAGGTAAGGAAACATTTTAAGACAACATTTAGTCAGAGGTGAAATGTGAGGAAAAGACCAGCAGTCACTGGGGATTATACTGGCCAAACATCAACCCAGGCAATCACATGTGATTCAGACCAATAACCTATGAATTTGCGGCAAGTTCTCAAAAATTTTTCACTTCCTAAGAAGAATGATTATTGTTATGAATTGACTTTCTAACGAAAACTGATTTTCAGAACTAATATACCAGTGATAGGTTTCAGACTGGTACACAGGTGTAAATATAGTTATACTTAAAAGCTCATAACAAGTCTTTGTTTCTTTTAGCCAAGTTGTTTTACTTTTGTTGTTATGGTTGTATCAATTGCTGGTATGGCAGAATTTTGTCCCAGAGGGAACCTTTTACCACCTGTTATCTACAGATATGAGACTGTTACATTTACACAAACATAAACGATCATGAACCTGAATTGAGATCAAATCCATAAACTTCGGAACAGAAAGCCAAATGTAAGACCCCTGATTGACTAGTGTTAGTAAAGTAACGACCCTTAAGGTTACAATAGGACAACTGAAAAATCCTAGTGGCTTCATTGGGGATTTTATCAGTAACTAGCTTAACCTTGTCACTGCTAATGACGTACAAATGTGTCACATAGGTAACTGTATGAAAGCAGAGGTAGACTATAAAATTAGCTTGTTATCCAAGTGTTACAATTATCAAGCATGGAGTCATTCTGTTTCACTAACATTTTTTCTTTGATTTGAAACTAAACTAATGCTTTTACTTGATGATTGCTTATAAATTACTCTGAAAGGGTTGCCCAGGCTTTGTATTTTTACTTGTACTTCAAAGTCAACTTTTGGAGGACTTTTAATTTTCAAACTCTAGGACCTAACTTATTAGAATTTGAAATGAGGAAGATCGACTTAGCATACTCAACACTATTCCCTCAGAAAACTCTCAAATATTGCTCATAGGAGACATCAGATTTGGGGAGCATCCAGGTCAGTGTAAAGCCGATGTCCCACGATCCAATTTGTTGGTTGAAAATTTTGTATCAAGTAGCATTTCTATACAATTATTTCTGGCTGTGCACACGAGAGTGCGTTTTGGTCCAATATCCAGCGCCAGCTGTTCTCCCGAAACGAAAATCGATGGTTACTACATTCGACATGGCGGTCGATATATACGCACCTGACACAAGTAACATTTTTTACGGAATCTTTATCATAATTTCCAGAGCTCCTCAGCTTTTATGCAGGTTGTAATAATAATTATTGTTAATATTGTTAAATTCAAAGTCTTAGCATCCGTTAATCTTCTTGACTTTAATGTTATAACATTTTATCTTTTTGGTTATGTTCGCTGGTCGAGCGAGCGCTGGCAGCGGCGAGAATCAGCTGTACGGAGAAAGAAGCCATGTTTCTACGTCATGCACGTTACGCGGGGATAGAATGACGCTCATTGGTTGATTTCATATTTTTGGATGGAAAAATAGAAACGTTTCTATTCCGTTGCATGCAAAATAATTGTATGGAAAATATAGGATGAAATTGTGTGCAATGAGAGTCAGCCATGTCACATGATCCAATCTGACTGTTTGTAGACATTTGGACCAAAAATTGGATCGTGGGACATCGGCTTAACAATTCAATATCTTGTGTCTCAGCAATTCTAATTAACATGAAAGTCATATTTCACATTCACACACACACATATATGAACTATTATTATTGTCTTTTTAAAGATAAAGAGAAAGGTACAAATATAAAGATAATTATCTCCAATTATGATAAGGATTTGATAGCTGTACATAATTCTTAACTTTCAATCTCTCCTTCCTGAACAGTTTTCAGTAACTTTCTCAACACAATAAATTTATAAGGAAACTGTACTATGAACAAAAATTGGAAGTTTTTAAATTTTTTTCAGGAACCTAAGGAGGTGCACCAATATGTTAAGCGATGGACCAAGTTTCAAGAGTTAATCCTGATCCTGGGCGCTAAATTAAGAGACATCGATGACAGGTGGGCAGATGGCAAAGGTCCACTTGCTCTTGAATTCACTCCAGATGAAGTTAAGCAACTGATCCGTGCTTTGTTCCAGAATACTGAAAGACGCTCAGCAATTCTTTTAAAAATAAAATAAGTTGTGCAAGTTTTATATCAACAACATTAATAAAATCTCCACAAGTTTGATTCTGGACATTATTTCTTTTTTTGTTTATGTGCATTTTCTTTTATCAGTTTTAACTTCAAATTCAATTTCTTCTAATAGTTGAGAGCAGTTTTGGATGTTCCAATGGATGTGCAAGGCTAGGGTTGCCACCTGTCCCGAATTAGGCGGGACATCCCGCATTTGAAGAAAATTTTCAGCGTCCCGAATTATGCTTAAGAGGGACGCATTATATTGCGGGACGCCAAATTATTCCAAAACACAAACTATGAGACAACAATTCTTAGTGGCATTTGTGAATTTTGACTCATGATCAAGATATTGATTTCGTTCCATCGCTAAAATGTATCGTGTTGGCAGCAGTGAAATTACCGCCCATGACGCATTTTTATGTTGAAAAAAATCATGGGGTTTGGAATTTATTAATGAAAGCTTAGTAGAGTGATTTACCAATAGCTCTTCACCCTTCTCCCCGCACATACAGCCCATCACTCTACAGAGGCGCCTTGTTGTAGTCCAGTGATACGCTGATCAGGAGACACTCATTCACAAAACTCTATACACTCATAGACATGTTTCGAAAAACTTACGAAAAAATCGGCAATAATTTCCAGACTCTGACTATGTAATGTCTTGCCACTAAGTTTAGGAATAACAGAAGGCATATTTAATTAGTTCTTACTCGACGAACGACACACAGAGAACGTGGATTCAAATTACAACTGATAACACTACGCACATCTTACTGTGCTATTATTCCAGAAGGGACTGTACTTGGCAACTCTGTGCAGCGTGTCATGTGTTCTTTTTACGGTTCTTCCCCATCTGATCGCCAGTTAATTCCTCGCACGCAGCTGGGTGTACTGATCAAGGACATAAACCCAAGGATACATGTTTTGCGACTTTATTTGAGTTTGTGTTTTAAGTTTACATTGTAAAAGTGAATTGTGAAGCTGTGGAATATACATCGGGAAGGAGGTAGTATATTGCATTAGTTTATGTGTATTATCAATTATTGGGATTTGCTTTTCTGCATTCTACACAACATAAGCCCATCCGTAAACTGAACTATTGTCACCATGAATAGCAGTGACAGTGACAGTGAAAAGGAGAAGACATCAAAAAAAAGGAAACGTTTGTGCGTGTACAGAAGTGTTTGGGAAGGGAAATATTCGTGGGTGAAGCCATGTGGAACAAACAGTTATAAAGCCTTTTGCAATATTTGCTTCCGTGAATTTAGTATTGCACATGGTGGCGAATTTGACGTTAAAAGACATTCAGACAGTGACATGCACACAAAAAAAGTTAAAAGTAGCAAGCAGGTAAATAAATTACAATGTTATTTCGGAACTTCTGAATCCGAAAGAAATTTAGTAATCGCTGCAGAACTATGTTTGGTTTATCATACAGTGAAACACAATTTATCATATTCAAGCATGGATTGTGCCAACAAAATCTGCCCTTCTATATTTAATGATTCCAAAATTGCTTCAAAGGTTGCTTGTGGTAGAACAAAGGCTGAAATGCTTGTTTGTAATGTAATGGCTCCTGAATCAATCTCTGAAGTTACCAGAGATCTAAAAAAAGTATGCTATTTCTCTGTAGCTACTGATGCAAGTAACAGAAGAAACAGAAAACTGTGGCCTCTATGTGTAAGATATTTCACTGCTGAAAAAGGCATTGAATGTAAGGTACTTGATTTTTACGAGGATCCACAAGAAACTTCAGATTCGGTTTTTTCAAACATCAAAAGTAGGCTTCAAGAGCATTCCCTGAGCCTGGACAATGTCACAAGCTACAGCGCAGACAATGCCAATGTTAATTTTGGGAACAAACATTCAGTGTATCAGTTATTATCAGAGGAAAATAACAAAATAATAAAAGCCAATTGTTCAGCTCACATTATACATAATACATGTAAGAAAGCATGTGATGTATTGACTATTGATATTGAAGCAGTTGTTCTCAAAGTTTACAGCCTCTTTTCTTGTTCTGCCAAAAGGAGAGAAGAGTTGAAAAGTTATTTTGCATTTGTTGACCTAGAATGGCAAGAAATTCTGAGGCATATTTGTACTAGATGGCTTTCGTTGAAACCTGCAGCTGATCGGCTTTTACTGAACTGGGATGCTATTGAGAGTTATTTCAAAAGCATAGATGATAAAGAGTGTCCTATTTTTCTAAGGAAAATATTTGATGACAAGAAAGCCAAGCTCTACTTTTCATTTTTCTCCAACGTAGCAATAATTTTTGATGACTGTATTAAAATCCTTGAAAAAGAGGATCTAAGTGCATCAGAAGCATTTGAAGCAGTTAGTCTTCTTAGAAATAAACTTATGAAAAGACAAGAGGACAGGTTCTTTGGAAATGCCACAGAAGATGTATTAGAAACCATGATCCCTCAAGAAAGCAACTTGTGTAAGTCAGACTTTTTGAAATTCTATGAGAAAGCTTTAAATTACTTAGAGAAAGTATTTGACTTCTCAGAAAACAATCTTTATGACACACTGAAGAACTTGAATCTTAAGAGTCCATTATCTTTCAAACATCTCAGAGACTCTGTGAAGGCACTTAATGTGGAATCTGATATTCATTTGGATGAGTTATATGAGGAATTCTGCTCTAATTCAAATATAATAAATGCTACTAAAGTGAACTATACAGAAGAAGAGACTTTGAGCATGAAATGGAAGGAAATTATTCAAGAGATTGGCAAAGAACACATTCCCAATCTCTTTAAGCTCATATGCTTTGTTCTAAGCATTCCTGGTAGCAATGCATTTGTGGAAAGAGTGTTCTCTCTCATGAATATGAAATGGACAGAATCCAGAAACAGGTGCTCAGCTGACCTCATAAAGAGTGAAATCATAATTTCTACAAATGTTATGAATACCTGCAAAGACTATTTGGTGAGAGTGAAACAGAACAAAGAATTACTAGAAGCTGCCAAATCAAACAAGAAATACAACTTCAAGTCGTGAATTTGCCCAGGTATTTTTTATTATTTTTATTTTGCTAAGCTTTTCTTTTATAATGTTAGTGTTACTGTTCATAGCCTCTTAAGTTTTGACTTTGTAATGAATATATACCATCTTTCTATTATTAATACATTGTTCCATGTACAAATTTAGGTATGAAGATCGGCGATCTGCATATATTCGATAAGTGTCCCTCATTAGCCTTACTAAAAGGTGGCAACCCTATGCAAGGCAGTTTAACAGATTAACCCTGCATGTTTCACATTTGCTTTAATTTCTTCTTCTTCTAACCTGTCTTCTGTTGCCTTATATAATCACCACTGGTCACCATCGATTTAAACGACATCCCTTCTGTCAAGCTAAACAATATCTATATAATACACAGAGATTCTGTAAAAAAATCTTGGAGTTTATATTGATAACAACCTAAGCTGGAATTTTCATATTACAGAGCTGTGTAAAAAATCTCTTTGATTACTGTGACACTCTTTCAGACCTAAAAACGTAAATCTGTCACAAAGACTTCAGCGACCATAATGCTCGTCCGCGTTTTGTCTGTAATGCAATAAAAAGACATTTAAAAAAAACGTTAAAAGAAGTTAAAATACGACATTTCGACTCTACCCTTGAAAAAAATTTTCCAGTACAGACATCTTGGCATGAACAATGACAAAATGAATTTTCCCGAGTATATTCAGTAAGATGCAGTGATTGTGAGGGAGTATATGTTGGGGGAACAGGGAGGGACTTTAAAACTAGAATCTGCAAGCATGTAAGGGATGTAAATAGTATGAAATGCTCTACTGGACTCAGTCAACAAACATAGTATTGGTGATGTAAACATTGTAAGAATCGAGGATGATTGCTTAAAAAGAAAGGTATATGAGGCATGGAGCATAATCGGCAACCAGGGGGTGTGTTTGAATAGGTATGATGGTGATATAGGGGAGGAGTGGTTGGATGTAATGAGACAGAAGGGAAAATCCAGTGGTAAAAATTCGCCGCATTCTAAAAGACTGGAAAAATATATTTTAGAAACAATGTTTTTATCGATGGTGGACAAATGGGTTACCATGACAAAACTCAATCTTCCTTATGATCAGTACTGTTTGAGGTGTCACCTGAGGAAGACTCAAAGGTAGAGTCAAAACGTTGTGTTTTTACTTTTTTTTTTTTTTTTTAACGTTTATCCACTGGTTTTGAAATAATTTTAAAAACATATTTTTATTGTATTTGACTCAGTGGAAATTAGGACCGATATGCATGTCAATATGATCATATTTCACCCTCTCTGGAGTTCTTATCTTGGCTACCTCTTTCATGAACACTGAAAGCTACATTCTCTTTCAATGGTTTTACTTTTCAGAAGCTACACGAACACTGTCCACTAACATTCTAACAATCAACTTCAGACTCATCACTTGCACTTGAACCACAGCAGGTTCTGGAATCAGTGCTTGATAACATGATCTGAAATACTAAACTCTGTTGCTCTCCATCCCAGAATGGACTAGGCCTACCACCCAACTGCTGCATCATCTACCATAGGCAGATGGCAGGATTGGGGGCATGTGGTCAGCAACCACACCCAAGGTCTTTAATGGTGGTTTCCGTGACCGAAGCCACTACTTCTCTATCAAGTAGCTCCTCAGTTTGAATCACGAGGCTGAGTGCACTCTGTTCCAGACCTCCCTACCTCCGAGGTACTAGGGATTAAACCTGGGCCTACGGATCAGTAGTCAGTGACGCTAACCACAAGACCACGCAGGTGGTCAATCAACATGATCAGTTACCGAATTAAATCATTCTGCCTGTAGAGATATGTTATATTTGATATTTAGGTACACAGGCAAAAGGTATGACGTGGACTTAATTATTTTTCGCTGAAAGCATTCTGTATTTAATGAACTTAATGACAGTTTCATTGATCAGGAACTATAAGGGTTAGGATTTGGTTCATTTTCCCTTTGCATGAGCACAATCTGTTGTACTTATTACCAACTAGCATGTGCCCGTGATAATTATTTAAAAAATTAAGAGCATAATAGTTGAATCATTATATTTATTAACACCTAAATCACATGGACTACATACCACGATTAGATAGCGTCGCCTGGTAAAAGCGACCTCAGATTCGAGTTCCTTGGCCAAGAATACCCCTGTACAGTGAGATTCGTCCAAATCGAACAATGTTGGACCATATTTAGGCCTATATTGATTATCCCTCTTCCGTGTAGGTTGAAAATTTCATGTCTTCGGGCCTTGATATTCTAAACAAATGAATCGTCCAGAATGGACTTACAAAATCAAGCGATCGCCCGCGATAATTATTTCAAGAATTAAAAATTAAGAGCGTAATAGTTAAATCATTATATTTATTAACACCTAAATCACGTGGACTACATGTCACGATTAGATAGCGTTCGCCTGGTAAAAGCGATCTCAGATCAGAGTTCCTTGGCTCAGAAAATCCCTGTATAGTGAGTTTCGTCCAAATCGAACGATGTTTACCCATATTTAGGTCTACGTTGATTATCCCTCTTCCGTGTAGGTTGAAAATTTCATATGTCTACGGGCCTTGACATTCTAAACAAATGAATCGACCAGCATGGGCTTACAACATTCTAGCGATCGCGATGCTTTAATTACCACGGTATGACAAAAATAGCCAAAGCCAACTGCAATTGATTTGACATTGAAATGTATTACTGAAATCTGATGCTTCGACAGCGCTAAAATCACGTTTTCTGCCAGTTTTTCACTCACAACTCGCGAACGAAAGCTAAAATTAAAAATCCGGCTTCGATGCGCATTCGCCCACCTTTCAGCCCATCTATGTTTAAAATTTCAGATCTCTGCGTTCAGTAGATTTCGCTGGGCATCGTGGACAGACAGACAAACACGTCCTTTATTATTTTAAGATAGCATGTGCCCGCGATAATTATTTCAAAAATTAAAAATTAAGAGCATAATAGTTAAATCATTATATTAACACCTAAATCATGTGGACTACATATCACGATTAGATAGCGTTCGCCTGGTAAAAGCGATCTCAGATCAGAGTTCCTTGGCTTAGAAAATCCCTGTATAGTGAGTTTCGTCCAAATCGAACGATGTTTACCCATATTTAGGTCTACGTTGATTATCCCTCTTCCGTGTAGGTTGAAAATTTCATATGTCTACGGGCCTTGACATTCTAAACAAATGAATCGACCAGCGTGGGCTTACAACATTCTAGCGATCGCGATGCTTTAATTACCACGGTATGACAAAAATAGCCAAAGCCAACTGCAATTGATTTGACATTGAAATGTATTACTGAAATCTGATGCTTCGACAGCGCTAAAATCACGTTTTCTGCCAGTTTTTCACTCACAACTCGCGAACGAAAGCTAAAATTAAAAATCCGGCTTCGATGCGCATTCGCCCACCTTTCAGCCCATCTATGTTTAAAATTTCAGATCTCTGCGTTCAGTAGATTTCGCTGGGCATCGTGGACAGACAGACAAACACGTCCTTTATTATTTTAAGATAGCATGTGCCCGCGATAATTATTTCAAAAATTAAAAATTAAGAGCATAATAGTTAAATCATTATATTAACACCTAAATCATGTGGACTACATATCACGATTAGATAGCGTCACCTGGTAAAAGCGACCTCAGATTCGAGTTCCTTGGCCCAGAAAACCCCTGTATAGTGAGTTTCGTCCAAATCGAACGTTTGACCATATTTAGGCTAATATTGATTATCCCTATAATAATAATCCTCTTCGATGTAGGTTGAAAATTTCATATTATGTTTGCGTGCCTTGACATTAAAAACAAATGAATCGACCAGCTTGAGCTACAACATTCAAGAGATCGCGATGCTTTTATGTCGAAGGTATGACAAAAATAGCCAAAGCCTAGTGCAATTGATTTGTATTACTGAAAACTCATGCTTCGAAAACGCAATAAATACATGTTTTCTGCCAGTTTTTCACTCATAACTCACGAACGAAAGCGAAAATTAAAATTCCGGCTTCGAGGTGCACATTCCGACCCTTTAGTCCGCCTATGTATAAAATTTCAGATCTCTGCGTTGAGTAGATTTCGCTGGGCATCGCGGACAGACACTTCCTTTTATTAATATAGATAACTCACTTCTTTGCATTTTTGGAGTTAATACCTTTTGGCTTGTAAGCCCACGCTTAGGGGTCCTATTTTAGAATGAATAAAAATTTAAAATTTCAGTACAAAAGTTGGTTTAATTTCGATGTTATATTTCATATAACAAAAAGCAATTTCTGCATTACTTTTCAGTAAAACCAAATAGACTTATGGCTCATGTGGTAAAAAATATTGTGTATTTATGCAAAAACACATCACAATTCCTACAGTTGACTATTAACTCTTGCCTGTAGTGTAGATAAACTGGTTAACATTCTCTCCCTGATCTACATATTGAGGATGTAACTACTGGATACCAAAAGAATCTTTTTTATATTGAAGAAAAATATAAAATACATACCCTGGGAATGGGGCTTAGTGCTAAATTAATATATGCTTTGGTGAAAATCAGTTTCCATTAATCTCTCTTAAGGTATGGTTTTAATTTTAAATTGAAATAAGTACTTTTTTTTTTATATATAATTCTTTACACAGAACTGTAAGAAACAAAATATTTTCACTTTGTTAATGGTAACAGCTACACAGAATCACACTCTCAATAAAAGTTTGTCTTTTTTTGCCTAAATCATAGTAGGCATAAAACTGGAACTAAACTCCAGGGACTAGGCTTACTATCCACTGTCCCAACCATAGTAGACCTAAAGTGATAACTAGGGACCAGATTTTTAGGTTTTCCATTAGGTGAAATAGTTTTTTTTAGGTTTTTTTTTGTTCAAAATATAGTTTTCAGGTAAAATAATTGGCTTAATGAATATTTGAATGTGCTACATAGGATTCAATATATAATACTTGTAAAGTTTAACTTAACAAAATTGACTTAAATTTGTGTAAACTTGCTGTAGGACAATATTACACAATTTAAGAAAGAAAGCATAAACAATCAAAAGATGCAGTGAAAATAAGATTGCCTCACATTTCCTGGTTACAGTATATCACTAAATATCTTTCAAGATTCTCAACTGTGAGTTGTATTGAATGACGTCTGTCATATACAGAGCAGACTTAGAAACCCGCAGAGTGCAAAGTCATAAAATAACATCAGAAGAAGAAGAAATTCAGGTAGTCGCCAATCCACTGGATTTCATTTGTTTTGGCATAATTAACATGTCTTCTTAAAACTCACAGTGGGATCACTCAGTATGAATAACAGGGAGTACTAAATGCAAACAAGCGCTTTAAAACGCAGAAATCTATATCCTTGTTCATACACGGCAACAATGGTTGTTCGTACAAATATTTTAAAAGGAATACGCCGGTACTCTTACACCTCCTCTTACTGTCCATCGACAATGGGTTGAACGAAACGCTGATGGTATTAATTTCAACCCGACAAAAATTATTCTCTCTCCGCAAAAATATAGATTTCTCAACTGACAAACAAAAAAGAAAAAAGTACCCTAAATTAGATATTTTAGGTTTTATATCCCGTTTAGGTATAATTAGGTTTTTATACCATTTTTAGGTGCCACAGAATTAATGTGGGTGAATCCTATGGACATGATTCGAAAAAGTGTATGAGCGCTTTTTGTTTTGGAAGGAAAAAAAATAGGTAAAAACCTAAGAATCCGGTCCCTAGTGATAACGTATACATTGGCAAAATGAAGAGAAATTTAAATCTCGGGTACAAGGAGCACATGAGAAATATTAAATACCAATAAATAGAAAAATCTGCAGTAGCTCATCATTTCTGGTATGTTGTGTGGGAAAGTGTAAGAGAACAGTTGGCACAATCAATAATGTTGATAGATTTTCTAACAATGTAGCCTGCTAAATAAGACATTCTTTCTTTATGTTGGCTTGTAGAAGTACTGATTTCTTAATTACCTTTTTTTATCCTCTACTTCTTTACACATCGAATACCTCATTCCCTTTGTGTTTGGCACGCTGCAGTTTTTCATCATAGCATGTTCTATTTTTTACTGAAGGGGATTATCCATTTTTCATCAAATGTACATTCTTCTCTTCTCTAATACAAGAACTTTTCATTCAATCCATGCGAAATACTGTTTCATGGTGCTGCTTTGTTAGGACAAATTTGTTACCAGTACCGTTCAATGTTAAGTAGCTTGTCTTTGTTAGATTGAACTTTTTTTTTAAATCAGCAATTCTCTATTTTTAGGATAACTTTCTTACTTTTTGAGTTTGATAAATATCTAGATGATAAGGAAATAAGTTTGGGATCACATTGAAGTTTTAAGCAAATGGGTCAACCAAAGCACACAACTGAAAGGTTTAAGACTATCCTTTCTGGGCACAGCCCTTACCAACTTTGAAAATCATTCTTGATCCTTAGGGACCTAAATAAATGTACTTTTTATAAGAATCTGTCATATCCATTTCTATACCCGGCACAAAATAAGACTGCATTATTGAATTAACTTGTATTCCAAATACTATGTCCACAATAAATAAATGCCTATATTCCAAAAAAACAATCGGTGTAAAAGGTGTCATTATGTATGAAAAACACCTAACGCAGAGTAGCTCACCACATGTAAATGAGCTTTCCCTATTCGATAGGAGGCCCTTGCCCTTCATGGGACATTATGGCCATTTTTATTCATTCATATTCCAAAATAGACTTCTCACAAGAAAGAAAAAGAATCACAATTAAAAACACTATAGAAAAATACTCTCAACAAGCTATGGACATATTAGGGTTTCCTTCTTTTGCTGTCTCATTGACGTCTTCCATTCGAGACACACAAATTTATTTTTAAGTAGTATATTATTGCCATAGCATACCAAATGAATGAAAATTTTCATAACTGTAGCTGCACTACTTTAGGAGACATTTTCTAAAACTCTCATTCTGACCTACGTCCCCCCCTTAAAATTGGTAGAATAAATTAAGAATAATTATTCAAACATTGTACTTAACGATGATGGTTTCATTTTCATTATCCATCTCTTTCCAGTTTTCTCGGACAACTGCAGTTATTGATGTGCTGGTTTTTGAAACCACGATCCCGGCTATCGTACAAATAAGAGCGATTCTGTACTTCCAGTATAATTCACTATCTAAACGTTCCATTCTTATTGAGATTGATATTCGATATGATGGTGAGAACTCAACTGCTTGAAAGGAGCGTGGCGCCACTGCAGTCAGCGTGAAAACTAGCAAACAAATGGACCCCAGCCCATTCTCTGAGCGGGTAACCTTGGAGACGCAGCAGAATGACTCCTCTGCGATGAATCACGCTCATTTGGCCTGTCTCACGTGTGTCAATGTAATCTATACATCTTGCTTGTTTTCATGCAGAAGCGCAGCGTGGAAACAAGATCATGTGGCCCTAGCCTTACAGCTAAGAACATAAGTTAACTTAGTTTTAAAACTTAATTTAATACTGTACCCATTTTGGAAGTAATTTATTATAGGTATAATTATGTACAACTGAATGGGATGCCCAAACCAGTGAAGTTGCAGATTCATATTCAATAGGCTGATGCTTCAAATCTTGTTGCCAGCCAGTCTGAGGGTTCTTCAGGGATTACCCCAATCCTGTATAGGTTGACACACCAGATTTCGTTGCCAGTGAATATGTGTGGGTTCTTTAGGGAATTCCAAAAGCAAAAGCCAGATTGCAATGTACCCAACCCTACAAAGAACATTCCTTGTTTGCTGTCATTAAGTCCCACCCACAAGAATAGAAAAAATAAAAAAAAAACTATACACATTTTTATTGTGCTCAATTTTTTGTGGGATGTGGAGTTTAGTGTTCTGAAGGAAACAGGGTGGGGAAAATGTTGAATGGCACTGACTTACAAGACTATATGCAGTGGCGTAGCAAACTTAGGTGGTACCCGGTGCGGAAAATTTCTTGTCACCCCCCCCCCATTTAAATTATGAAAAGATGGGACAGTTCCAAGTGTTATTTTTTGGATAGTCAAAGGTAATCCCACGAGAGTTTAATAGTTTATCGATAGATGCAGCTGCAACGAATTTATCTGATGTAACTCGTAAACTCAACGGATTATACTAAATTAGTAATAATTACTTTGTTATATAAAAACAAAACTAATCTCCAAAATCATGGCATACTATGAATCAACCATCCATAAAGCGATTCCAGTTACCATGTTGTCGCCATGTTGTAACCAGTGCTTCCAATGGTGCAAATAAGACATAGTTAACCTAATTCAGCGAATTTTTTACATATCAAGCACATTTTGCTGTTAAACGACAATTAATGATATTATTATTATTATTATTAATGTTATTATTTTGTTATTATTATTAATATAAAGTACGTTATAGACAGACAGATATGCATTGTTTTCGTGAGCGGCAGATTCACAAATTGTGGGCATTACCATCAATAAAGCGAACATCTTGTGTTTCACACATTTCTAGGCCAAAATACACCCCCGAAATTGTGCAAAGTTTTATTTTTGGAGTGACTTTTTATATTTTGTTTTCCAAGCGAAATCTCGAATTTTGGAAAGTTGAATTTTGATAAAAGGACAAAATTTTGTATTTATGTCAGGTACCTTTCAAAATGTGAACCGAAGATTGGATAAGAGTTTTCCTTACTTTTGCATAAAGAAAGTTTTTTTCTTTCGAAAACGGCTCTAACGTTTTTCTTTAAATTTTGCCCGTGGGTTTCTTATACTAAGAGCTAAAGCTTTTATTTGAAACACTTTTTCGAAATAATTCTCTGAAGGGTAGTTATAAGCCACCCACTCTGAATACGCGCTCTTTCCAATACGGCATCTTGCAACGGAAAATCGTACGAAAACAAAATTTTGTATTTGGGTTAGGTACCTTTTGGGGATGTAACAACGAAGATTAGCGACGACTTTCTCTTATTTTTAAGGAGAGGCTTTTATTTGAGCAGAGGAAGTTATGTGAATTATACATCAGATTTTTTTAATAGGTTGATCCTAATCATAGGTGTAACCAGGCCGACCATATGGGGGAGGGTTATAACATCCGCGGGGTCTGGGGAGTATGGAATATTAAGATGTACAATAACGAGTTTTAAGCTTCCCACGCTTTATACTCGTATTAAGTAATTTATAAGCAGACTTAAAAATATATACAATTTTCCTTTTTTTAAATCAATAGGGGGGGTTCAAACCCCCCCGTTACGCCTCTGATCCTAAAAATTTCATAATCAAGTAATGTAAGTATTTTACGGAACTGTATTATTAATAATCTATTCTTAATTATGCGCACATAGCCTACCAGTTCAAAATCTAGATTGCCGGAGACTTCGGAGTCAACCGACATTCGAAGTTTATTTTCGTCAAAGTCATGACTGCCGCAGCGGGTAGAATTGGTTGCGGCTTGAGTGATATAAAATATCGCCGATTGTTGAAGTCTCATTTAAATAATTAATAAAACTGCAGTGAGAAGCATCGGTAGAAATAAACACCCCTCTCCCTAACCATAATATTATTGTTCGTATCAACACAGCGGCCAGTTCAGCCGCGTTTGTTGACTGCATTTAAAACTAAAAGAAGTTTCAATGCGCATGTTGACTTGTAGATAGTTGTTAAGCTTATTTAATTGTTTTAAATAATATTATTATTTTTAAATTACCTTGAGCGATTTTTTACTTTCAAAAATATATTTTTATTTTGTCACCCCCTCGGGTGATGGCACCCGGGGCGGCCCGCACCCCCCTTCCTACGCCACTGACTATATGACATGGCCGGTTTCTATAAACTCGCGAATTACCTATGGGTAAATTATCTAATGCACAGAATTTACACAATTTACACAAGAATAACACCACACAAACACAAATAATTTAAAGATAGCAATCACTTACACTTGTGGCGAGTTTCTAGATAAATGTCCTCTAGGTAAATATGAAAATAACAGAAAAAATGTTCCTACAAACTCGGGCTAGATCTGTCCAAGGGTAAATCTTTGGGTTAATTTGTCCTTTCATGGATGGCTGGATAAAATTTAACCTTTCATAGGATCAATAACAATGAGAATCAAAGCCTTCTGAATTAAATTAACTGTACAACTCCAAGGCCTTGCTCATTATACCATTGTAGGTTAAATGGAACTAATTTGTCCATGGGTAATTTACCCATAGGTAATTCACAAGTTTGTAGAAACCGGGCATTAAGGATACTGAAGATAAACAGACCTGGAATGCATGCATAACCCCTTAGGACTACAGTGCACTTTTGAATACTAAGAATATGGATTTTCTCTTCTAAAGAATGGTTTGAATTCTGTCAGCACACTATAATGACTATTTCAGTCTACATTCAAATACAAATAATTAAATTCTGCTTTATATTACCTTTACTGTAACAAAAAAAAAAAACAAAAAAAAAAAAAAACTGACAATCACAATTTAATTTCGCAATGAAGGAAAACTAAGTGCATCAAGAGATGAGTGAAATAGTTACTATAGTGCTGCCCTTGTTTCCTCTGCACTCTTTCATATTTTGGACAGAAATGTTAAGTAGGATAAAGGGGAACATACACCATTTAAAACACGAGAGAACTATTCGACACTTTAAATAGCTAGAGCTATGGCCTTTCCTTGTGTGTTCTCATAATAAAATGATGTCCACAGCTATTTTACTTACGATGGAATTTTGGAGCAACGTGTACTTGACATAAATTAACAAAATTGTCGATAATCTCCCTGCAACATGTGTAACTTATGATCTCAACATTATAAAGATTGCAGGGAAAGATACTAAATTGTATAATGAATTAAAATCAGGTCAACTTATAAAACAAAGTACCTGGCTCGTACATATATTGGAAGTTTACACAGTGAAGCTATTATTATTATTATAAAGGGTAGAGTAAGATTACCTCCACAACGTCTCTGGGTTTTTACGTATATACCTTAGGAGCGAGTCTCACCGCTCGTAGAGTTCATGGCTAGGGGAGGTAGCTGCACCCTGATTGGATCAGCTCTCCTATCCCACTCCACGTGTTGTCTGTCTCTCTCGCAGCGGCATCACCTCTCCACTCAACTATTATTGTATTTTCTACGACTGACGACGACATGCTGCATGATGTTCACTCTCTGCCCAGCGGTAGCTTACTGATCTTACGCGCACAGAATTCGCGCATCTTGGTAACGAGACGTAACGAGAAGCTCGCTGGCTGGGTTTGTCTTCAAGGCCAGAGACTTTGTGGGAATAATCCAACTCTATAATACTGAGTTGGGTCTAGCACATATACTTAACTTTTTGTATAAATATCTGAACTAGTTTCGAAGACCATCGTCATTCATAATCACGAATGACTATGGTCAATTACAGCTGGTGTAATCTTTCAGATATGATTTATCGAGAAGCATCCAAAGGAGGCCTGTGAAGTCCTTTAAATTGCATCCCCATTTTGATTTGGGGGGGGGGGGGGGGGGGGGGGGAGAATTAAAGACCGAATCATTTTGGAATATTTTTGTGTTACATGCTGTAAGTATGCTAAATTTTAAGTTTCTGGCTATCTAGAAGTGGGCAAATAATTGTCAGTGTGTTAGCCATGTGATTTGGCAGTAAATGTTATTTTAAACCATTAAATTGTCGCTATTCTAGACTGATTAACTGATGTAGTCCAAAATCAACAGGGTTCGTACTAAGGACACTGAATACTAAGTCTAATAAAATTCTAATAAAGCACCATTCAGACAATAACTGTTCAATATATTAACAGAGTAAAAACCAAGCGTGTGTGTGTATATATATACACACATTTATACATACAGGAAACTGCCACATGTTTATGTAAACTATTTCAAACCATATTTCAGCGCTAACACTGATTATTAACTTTCACTAAGTACTAACAGAACTTACAAAAATCTTAATAGGGCATCTTAAACCAAAGTAATATCAGTCAAACAAAAGCAGATATTAAAAAAAAATGAAATGTAGCAAGCATGGTGCTTAATGGCGTATGTCCCCCTTAATATGGAATTGGATTGAAGATTTTTCTTTTTATTATGCCATACCTTTGTACCTTGGTTTCATTGCACTAAAGAAAAAACACTCCATAATTACAACAAATCTAAAACCGATCATAGAACCAACATTTTAATGAATTAATGGAAAGGAAGTATGTAAACAATGTCATTAAAAGAAATAACACTTAACACAATAGAGCTTATCTTAATGTAATGCAATGACCCAATTTTAAATAAGATACTTCACAAAAGATGACAAACATGTTTATTTCAGACCTCCCAAATTATATATATAAAAAAAATATGGAACATACTGAGCTGACTTGATTCTGAGCAAGTGCAAATAACCATGAGATTTAACAATTACAGCACAATTACAATGTTGCAATCTAGAAAAACTGCTTGTTGAAACACCTATTCTTTTGTTTGAAACCAATTATGATCCTTTCATTTTTATAATTCTATGAGAAATAAACTTCAACATAAATGCAATTTATGAAAACTTACAAACATTATGCAAGTTTGTTAGCAGATAATTGTCTTTAAATGAAATCAATCTTGCAAACATTATGCAAGTTTGTTAGCAGATAATTGTCTTTAAATGAAATCAATCTTGAATTTAGCCTTAACACTAGTATTTTTCCTATATCCTATTGCCAATATAATGAACATCAAATGATACAATATTAAAGTGAAATGCACTTCTTAAAACTGTGCCTATAAAACAAATTTGAAATCTTCACTGAACACAGAGTATTTGAGTAAGGTTTGAGGAATTAAATACATCCATTATAATAATGAATGTTTTTTAAGTATTAGATTTGTGAAATCTGAAATGACACACAAGAGCTGATGGCAAGGGGCAACTTGTATTTTGACTCATATCATAATGTGCAGATTACTATTCACTGAAGTTTTAAAAACACATCGTCCTAGTCAAGCTTTGCCCTCAGCGAGTTTTGTTTAACTTGGCAACATCCCTAAGAACTGAAAATCTTTTCAATGCACGTAAATTTCATGTATTCCTCTTCCCCCTACATTCACAAGTACAATTATTTTAATGCAAATAATGCACCGTCATTCTACATGAATTAATTCTTTCATTTTAAATACAAAGTATAAAGGTGCATAAAATTATTGCAAACAAGGAGACAACACTGAACATATTGGTTTTCTATTTGCTGAGAAACGTATTTGTGTATTTAATCCACAACTAAACACTTCACTGAAAAACAAAAGGGCAATCACATGTATTTGTTCGAAGCAGATGCCATTTAAAACTCAGATGAACACGAAGAGAATTGGTAGCTTTCATCTCGAAGTTTTGTCATGTGATTCGTAGAAAATGATCTCACGCGAATGGCGAGTGTTGTGCCGCCGAAACATTTTCCCCTCTTTGCCTTGTAGATCAAAATTGTTGCGACGTAAGGGGACTGTAAACATTGGAATACAAACATAGTCTATCACTTGAATTACACAAGCAGCATAAATTGTCGTAAAAATTGCGATGTTAATAATGTCAATATTTGACTGTTTTGAAGCAGCAGTGAAACTTACTTTTACCCCATGTATTTCAATTAATGTGAAATTTTCACCATGCAAGATAATAGAAACTTAATGAACATGGAGTATCAAGAAAAGCAGTAAGTATGCTTCCAAAGGTGGTTTGTCATGCTATTTCTACTTTGAGGATAGTTTGCTTTTGCTGTTATGATTTTCCTCATTCTCCACTAATCAACTGTGATAAAATAGAGAATGAGAGAGGAAAAGAAAGCACTGATAGTGAATTCTGCATCAGCTAATTATTTGTAATCATTCTCCAGATATAAGAAGTGTGAAGACAGTAATTTCACTGTAAAATGAAGTTTCGTAGTACCTGAATCCTGTCTTTTCGTTGCATCAGGCCGCTTTAGTATCCATCGCCTGATCGACGTGCACCGTAGCCAAACGAACCCTCGGAACTTCCATAGTCCCTGGAGCTGTAAATAGTCGTAGTAATATTCGTAGGAAGGGGAAATGCACAACACATATTGAGCCAGAGTAATAATAACACATCGAAGTACATGGCTTTGTAGACCGATGTTTAAATGATGAAACATGTGACTCAAAATTAATGAATATCGAAGTTAACTACTAAAAGTGGCGTCTCTTAACTTTACATTAATATATCAAGTTTATTTAAAAATGTGTCCACAAGAAATATGCCATGAGACGTCTGCCTTGTCCGCTGGGAAGACATGTAAGAGCCTTGCAGGTCATAGCAGAGGTTACCATATTTAGGTGATTAATTCACAAGAGATGAAGTTAGAGGTAACCGATGATATGGTTGGAATGTTTAGTAGATTAATTTTCATCCATTTAAAAGCATTGTCTTTTCACTAGTTGTATAAGGACTGCAAATTGTCTCATGACAAGTGGAGTTCTTGCAAAGATTCATAAACGTAGATTAACGTTGAATTAACTGGATAAATACCTGCCACGCCCAACTGGCGAGCGACTGCGATACCTCGAAGAACCAGAATCTCTGCCACCGTAGTAATCATTGCCATAGCTGTCTCCACGGCTACTGCCGCGATCGTAGTCTCTGCCACCTCCGTAACCACCACGGCCAGAGCCATAGTCATCTCCGTAGCGTCCTCTACTACCTCGGGGACCCCCTCTCCCACGTCCTCCACGGAACCCTCTATCACTTCCATAACTACCCCTCCCACCTCTAGGGAAAAAGCCCCTTCCACCACCTCGGCTACCACCCCTGAATCCACCCCTTCCCCCTCGACGTCCTCTGGAAATCTCAACCCTCAATTTTGAACCCAACATTTCTGAGCCATTCAGATTATCGCAGGCAGTTTCTGCTTCATCTTCATTGGCAAACTCTATGAAGGCAAAGCCTGGGGGATTAAATGCAACCCATACACTGTTTAACTTCCCATATTTTTCAAATTCTGACTCCAGATCCTCTTTCTTGATTCCATCACTCAATCCTCCTACATACACTCTTGTTCCCCTTGATTGATAACCTGAACTCATTTTGAATGAAAGAACTTTTTTCAGACTAGGTACTTAGTTATGCCTATGCCCAGTTGCTCTTTTTTTGCAGAAAACGATGCGGAGATCTGTAGTAATCTGTGTGCCAACAGACAAAGTAATAACTCCATCAGAATGTCAATGAACTACGAAGTACATAAAGGATATTTTCTGTATACATCAAAAACCAGCGTTGATATTTCACATTAGGATGAAAATGCAAAATGATCACTGTTATATAATAAATAACATGCATCAGATAGCAACCCCATACCACCAAGTGTCATTTCTGACTCCAAATGGTAATACTACAGTGTGTTTAATGCAAGTTGGCAAATCATACGGGTTTCTGCAGTGCAGTGGCCACAGCTCTAATTCGCAAGTGATCGGGTGAAATGTGTATGCAAATAAAGCCGGTAACTGTGTAATGATCCAGGCTCTCAGTTACAATTAAAATTACAATGAAAATAACCACGTACGTCACCACAAGAAATGTTGGAAATGTCTTCCTCTTGCAACCACACAACAGTGGCACCATTTCAGGAAATAACGCACATAAGGTCAGCCTCCGAGATAATGTTAATTTCTCTTGTGTTATTGTCTTCAAGTTCTTAATGTATGGGGAATTGACCCATACACTTTATTTTTCAAGTTCCGCCGTGAACAATAGTCACATACTGTTAGGGGAACTTAAAGACAATATCACAAGATAAATTAACTCTATTACCATGTTTACATGCAGGATTGAAATCTATCTGAATCCGATCCCAATTCAATACGTTACCTGTTTACATGGCAAGTTCTAAGAGTGGATTGACATTTGTTGTACTATTGGCAAACTTGGTTACGTATGATTTTTGTGGCTAACTTGTTTAAACAATTGCCGTGATTAAGAAGTGTGTGTTCTATCAATAATTTCTAGTCACCATAAACAAATGACATGAGAAAGAACAATATTAATATTATAGTGTGTTTTTAATTAAATTGACGATCAGCTGACAGAACTAATGACTAACGCCGTACGAGTGTATGCGCGTGCACCAGGATTGACTTCGCTAGCATTTACATGAAATAGAATACAATCGAAAATTCATTTCAGCCATTCCACAGAAAGTGAGCCTGAGGTGTCCAGACCGTAACAACCTTTTAATATCAATATAAAATATAGGCTATGTCATCATTGAAAAATTATGAAATTAATTTCCAGTACTAGTCGACTGAATTTCATAATATTTCGGTGATGACATATTTAAAATTAATATTAAAAGGTTGTTATGGCCTGAACACTTCAGGCTCATTTTTCATGGAATGGCTGATTTTGGACTGAGTCTGCAATTACACGACAATTTCAATACGGGGATCGGACTCAGATCGACCAGAATCCTGCATGGAAACATAATACATTTCTGCAGCTGAACTTATGCATGTGAAAGAAAATTTCCTTAAAAAGGTGCCAGCGTTGTGTGGATGCAAGAGGACATTTCCAACATCTCTTGTGATGAGGTATGTGGTTATTTTCATTGTAATTTTAACAGTATGTGAGAACCTGAATCATTACACTGTTAGTGGCTTTATCTGCATAGATATTTCACCCGATTACTCGGGAGTTAGAGCTGTGGCTACAGAGACGCAGAAACCCGCACAATTGGCCAACTCTTACATTAAACACTGCATTTTAATTAAGCTATTAGTAATTAAATTTGTGAATGTGATTTTGTACGTCGAAGGGTGAAGAATGCAGCATGTATGTACTGTAGTATTTAACTCTAATATGGGCAGTATGTATTCTAAAAAAAATCTGTCACATGTTACAAACTTTAAAAATACCTGCGTTCTAATAGCTCTTTTTTTTTTAAATTAAACACTTCAGCTTTTTTTTAGCAGTCAGTCTTGAAAATGCAATTCTGTATGCTTTGATGCAGTTCAAGAGTACTTTCCTCTGTAATTTCTTAGCGCATTGTATGCAAACACAATCACAGTCACATATTAGTTTCAGAAGTTTAATTACTGGTACCATTGTATTAAACACAAATCAGAACAGAAAAATGTTGAGAGACCATGTACTTAAAGCAAACATTATGTTATTTCACATATTTCCACCATGAGTGCTGACATTTCTTTCAAGTTGTGGCAATATTTGAAAATACGGGTTTATACCACAGCTGCTTTAACAATGGATCCCACTACAGATCCACTATCTGATGACCACCCACCATCATAAAAACATTCACCGCCAAATTCAAATGCATTAAATGCACAACCCTAAGCATGTGTTCCGCCTCTCTTGGAACATTCACACGACTTTATCTTAAGTATTAAATTTACTTCTTGCATATATTTAGCTCTTGGAAAACACACAACTTTCTCTACCTTAATGAACGAAGGTGGAATGCATACAAATGTGCATGGGATCTGTGTTTCGCTGCAGAATTTTGTGAGACAGTTCTCTTCTTGCACCACAAAGCATTGTATCTTTCACATTCGGTTCCACATAACGAACATATCCCTTAGAAGGCAAGTGTTAGAATCTGATCATACACACCTTATGGTGATCCCCAAGGATCGCAATTGCATGACTGTGTGCATTAGTTCGTAAGCTGCATTAATCTACTCATTGCGACAGTGACGTAAAACACACTCCAGATGTTGTTTCTTGCTACGGAGTTCTTGCACCACATCCTTGTACACAGTAATTTTAATGCTTACGGTAGAGCAAGTTCTAAGAGAGATAAAGCACATGCTTGGGGTTATGAAAGCCACATTTACTAATTTAAAACATTCAAATTTGGCGATCAATAACTTAAAATTAGTCCATTAGTCCTTGTACATTTAGAAGTTAGAGGTACAGTAGTAATGGATAATATTAGCATGTACTGATACAAAGAGGCACCACTGTTTTTTGAGACCTTACAATAAAACAAAACAATTTAGATACAGCTAGTGTCTTCAACAACAAATTTTTGGTACATAAGGAAATGTGTGGGTTTTTTTTGAGATTGCTAGAATTCCCGCACCAGCAATAAGTCAGTTTTAGAACCACTTTCCTTCAAATCAAGGTATTTTAAGTTTTTGCTTCCCACAATGCATGCAAGTATAAAGAACTTTTAGCAAAAACCTAAGAAGTGCTCATGTTTTGTGGTTAAAAAGCTATATACTTTTCCCTTTCTATAGCAAACAACAGCATGTTACCTAATGGAGAAATAATAGGCCAATGGTATATTTTAAGTACAGGTGGGGGGGGGGAAGCGGACCTACTAGAATATCTAAGTTGCCGATATGAGCCAATGTGCATGCCTAGAACCCACTACCTGTACATACCTACTGTACCATTCACTATTTAGTGCACAAGGAACAAAAATTTATCCGAATACAGTAGTTAAATGTTATTGTATTTTCTTTGTTCATATAGTGTGTAAATCCTTATTTCATCTACATTAACGTAATGTTCATACAGGTATTAAGTTTTTAATGTAAATAAAAGGCAATGTATATGATGTCACTGTGATTAGATGCTGCCTGCTGTTATTAAACCAGCTGTCAACAGATGTCTGAAGTCAATACAATCTGATGTGATGTCAAACTAGTTGTATATCTTATTGGGTGTTTGACTGCCATGATTTAAGCTCATTAGTTCCAACTAATGCTAGTGATAACCCATATTTCCAGTTTTATTAAAAGAATTCATGGAATATGGCTGTTTGTTGCAGTCCTGACCGAGCATGGAAGGAGTTAACCTCCATGCAAGCACATCAATCATTTGACCACTCAAACTGGAAAAGTTAGAATGTAGTGCTAGATATAAAATAATTTTGTCCAAATTACATCACAAAACAAATACCAATGCATAATGAAATAACTGAAACTCTGGTAAGTAATCCTATAATAAAAGTTTTGGTCACAAATTCTTATATCCCATACCAAGTTTTAACTTTCAATATGTATGGAGTAGCCTATTTGTCCGAACAGTTGAAGCTTCTTTTTGCTACCCTATTTTACCTTTTAAAATTTTGCACATAACCCCTATGAAATTTATCCCTAAAAATTCTACCATGATAGATCGTTTAAAGATGAGAAAAATTACTATACTTTAATCTTGAGGCGGTTTTATAATATGATTTTCATAGAATAGTCTAAAGCTGAATGACCTTCTAGAACAATTCAGTACAGATTTCCACAATGATGCAGTATTTTCAGTAGCAACACGACCACTATTAATCACTTCTTCCAAAGCAATTTTCAACAGTACAATGGTGTGGTACAATATGCTACATAAGCCTATCAGCCACTACTGGCTCTATGTAGCCCTCTCAGACATTTTGCTGTTAGCATCAGTGATAGTGGCAGATAGGTTGACGATGACAACTTAGTTGTCCCATTCCTAGGTTAGAGCAAACCCTAGAAGCTAAGTAAGTTCACCATAATGAATATAAAGTCAGTTTGCAAAGTGTAAATTGTACTCATGCTGAAGTTTATAATCCCGGCCCTTCACATAGGCTAAGTGTGTGTTGGTACTGTTACTGTAGAAAGTAAGGCTGCATAATTGCTAAACTCTGATACAACTACCATCTCTTTGTTATTTGTACTTGTATCTATATAATGGTACTGTCTCCATTATTATGCGCAGAAAAATTTAAAAGAACTGCACCCTTTATGAACGTAAATATTGGAAATACCAGAGAGGATGGAACACACAGCAATTTCTTGGGGAGCCATAATTATTTTGGTAGATGCAACTTTTGCAGAACACACAACCTCCCTCAGATGATGCAAAGTCTCAACTTGCAGTGCAGTATAACCTGCATAATTACCTCCTTAGCTGTTAACAGTTTGTTATGTTATGCAGGGTATCTTTTACTTTAGCTTCACTTATTACGACTGCCCTTTAGTTGGCAATAGTGACCAGGTCAATGGCATGTCTTGACTTACAATAGTAGGCTAACCTGCATAATTAGTTTATTACCTTCATAGTTATAGGTCTAGCATTTTAATATTACCACAGTAATTTTCAACTTTAATATCACTTATGACTAGGGCCCGGATTTGAAGGTTTTAACCTATTTTTCTGTTTCATGTCCCTAGCTTCCAAATATATGAATCTTACAGAACCTAAAAAGGGCTAAATCGAACTAAAGGGCCTTTGCTAAAAAATAGGGGCTAAAGAGGACTTTGTTTGTTTGTTTTTACCCCCCAGAAAAACACTATTTTAAAATAGCCTAGATTTTCGAATGCAAAGGTAAACAAATATGTGAATTTATGCATTTTAAGAAAAGACATAATAAAAATAAATTTATACCACACTGAAATTAACAATGTAACTCTAAAACTTGCTGCCTCACTGTTGCAGGAAATGAAACTTGAGCCGCGTTTAATACTTTGAAATCTGCAAGTAATCCATTGTCATTTCAACTTGCAAATAATACATTGCCAACCGACGACGTAAGTATAGGAGGGCCTGTGTCAAAATTATAATACCATTTTCGGTGTTAATATTAATGTTTTATTAAGATGGCTAAAATTGTTTAAAACCTAAAAGGGCTATTCCACAAAAATAAAAGGCTATAAAAGCCTAAAAATCCGGGCCCTTCTTTGGTTCCCTCTCTAACTGAAGCATTTCAGCTCTTGACCTGTAGGCATTACAGGGTAAAATTGAAATTTTCTTCTGAATGACCTAACCCAGTTTGGTTAGAGAGCACCATCTTTTAACATATCCTATAAACGTTATGGACCCTCTTAGTCCTGGAAAGAATTATGGAAACAATTACCCTGTAAATATAGTCAAAAAGTTACAGAATGGTTAGTTCTCTTTGTGCACAATACAAGTATGTGTACTTCAAAATGGTTGTCACTAAGTGCATTGAGGGAGTGTATCGGATAAACTTTGGAATATGTCCCTCGAAAATTTTCTAAGTCCGAAAGTTCACGTTGATATGCTATGAACTGCGAAGATTCCCGAAGTTTTTTCCCGAAGTGCCGAGACTAAGAATGGAGGCAACATCTGAAGTCACTGCTGCCAATATATGCACCAAAACCCCAGACATGTGTTCTGCAGATGGGTTCAAGTCCCAAAATGTAAAAATCGTAAATCCGGTGACTGATGTTCATACGAACTATATCGAGTCACGTTGGCGATCTCTCCGTGCACGCCTAGCCAGGGGCGGTATCAGACGCGAACAGGTAGATACCCATTTGGTAGAATACTTGTGGCGTCTGGACTGTAAGCACAACTAGCAGATCCATTTCAAGAAATGATAGAAGATAACAGGACTGTTTATCCTGTAGACTAGAGTTTAAAGTTAAGTAGGTTTAGCGCCTTTACTTGTAAATAAATTATTGTTATTATTATTATTGTTGTAAATATTGTACTAGTGTTTGAGGTATTGCAGGCCTACTAATTTTAGAATTGCATACATTCATTTCCATCACAAGTAGATCAAACAAACATTTCGGTACATTTAATTTAATTGGAAGTGCTAGCTGCAGCTTCACCCGTAGCGTTACGAAATTGCGCATTAGAGTCAGTGTCTTCACGTTGGAAATTGGCAGCGTGGCCTAGGGTAGACAATTCCAGCAATGTTGGCAGCAGTACATGACGTCTCCAATCCAAAAAGGCGCGTGCCTGGTAAGTAAAGAATCCGTCGAATGTGCAATTAATCTGTTAATATAAATAAATGATATAAACGTTTGTGTAATTAAAAAAAAAAATGCAGAAAAAATGTCAATGACGCGTAGGGGCCTTAAAAATTCCGAACAAACAAAAAAAAAAAAAAAAAAAAAAAAAAAAAAAAAAAAAACGCAAGAAACGGCAACTTTTTTTAAGGGACATATTCCAAAGTTGAGTCGAGTGTATCAGTACTTTCTATACATGCTGGTGCTCACTCACACCTTCCCCTCAACTGTTACTACGACATTTGGGCATAGTCCCAGTTAAAGAGCACATCTTTGCAGTATGCAGGTTCGCACGCATGCTGAGATAATATGTTCTTATTTCTGGCCGAATCAAGATGACCAACTATGCTTCTTGCACCTTGCTAGACTCCAGGTTACTGACATGAAGTGCTAGGTTCGGTTAGTAATAGCGACAGTTTAGCTTAGTCATATTGAATTGTCAGCTTCTAGGTTGGTTACATGTAGTGCAAGTGTTAGGTTTCGTTAAGTTTGAAACATAATAGGCTTTACTTTAAAAAAAAAAGGAAAACTGAAGCAGCGACGGTGTCGCCATCTTTTAAGTAACTGATGAAACAGGGGGAAAAAAAGTTCTTCTTTATTATCTTCATTCCCAGTCTCCTTCCTCTCACCTCTTCACCCTACCTACCTATTTGAGACCTATTCCTAATAGTAAAATTTGGATCGACTGGGATTTGAACTCGGGACTCCTAGCATTATAGCCATAACCATTACACCACGAGTGAATGTTGAGCAATGAAGGAAGCTTTCGTATATCTGAGTTATGATAGAGGGGGGTTTCATGAGTTTTAATGCAAGAATCGGTTTTTATAATTGTGAGATATTTTGTTAGTTATGAAATGAGTAGTGTTGGTGCAAGGGAATTTTCCTGTATCAATTAAGCCACATTTTACATTATAATACGGCGTTTTTTATAATTATGAAATATTATGTATGGTGAAAGAGTATCTTTTGTATTGTGAAATAGCCTATTTTGTTGCAAGGGTCGTTTTTATAATTGTGAAATATTGTGTGGAGGTGCAAGGGGCTTTCTTTATTGTGAAATATTATGTGGAGGTGCAAGGATCTTTCTTTATAGTGAAATATTAGGTGACATGTCAATTACAATTATGCATTACCGGCGGCTACAGGCATGATGCCATGCGCTGCAGTGAAGGGGGCAGGCGGCATGCGGGAAGCAGCCAGGTGAGTGGAAAGAGCAGCAGCATGGGGCGCAAAGTTCTATTTCGCTTAAAAAAAAAAAAAAGAGGGTAAAGAAGGGAAGTTGGCAGTGGTAACAGCATATTCTTTACGTATTTTTTATATGGTGCAAGGGTCATTTTCGTAATATTGGCAGAGTTGGAAGATAAAACTGTCACCCATGAGTAAGGGTTTTCTTTGCCCTATAGCGGCAGAGCTGGAAGTATGAACGGCTCACAATTACTAAGTTTTCATGCAAAACTTTTGATCCGGTATTGAAAAAGTTTCTGAGAGAACCCACATTCCACGACCAATGGAAATCTTCTCGCCACACACGAGAATGTCGCGAGGACACTAAGGACCAATGAAGTCTGATTAGCATATTGAGATCGAACTGAACACGGGTAGTGTTTTCATGGTGTTTCCAAACGATCTCAGTTCGATTCGATCCTACTTTTTTTAGGGGGATTGACCTTGAGACTCGGATCGATCTGAGTTCCCGTTTTCATGACAATTTCATTCCGGTAAGAGGATTCAGATCGATCTGAATTCTGCAAGAAAACTTAGTAACAGTCCCCTTGTCAATGAATTCTAATGAACACAAAATAGTGTCTTTTATTTTGTCAAGTTCTCAGCTATTTACTGGCGGTTCAAACTTCTGGCGGCCATTTTCCCTAAGGCTTCTCCAGTGCTACCAATAGTTCTATATACTCACTCCAAGCTCCCGGCGTGAAGGGGGTCTGATGGAAGCTTGGAAGAGGGTCCAGGGGCGCAGTCCCTAAAAAAGAAAAACAGGAAAGGGATCCGGGGCTGATAGAAAGTTACCGTCCTCGGTAGAAGGTGGTCTGGTGGAAAGCAGGAAGGGGGTCCAGAAAAACAGGAGGGAAATCTGGGACAGATATGAAGTTATGTATACGATAGATACCTCAGCCTCGATACCGACTGAGCCATTGAGACCGGGTTTCTACTGTTAGGTTTCCAGTATTGGATTATCAGCAAGTGACCGATTGCGTGAAAACAGAACATCGGCCAGCGCATGGAGATTCGTGTTTTGACCGCCATTTTAGGTTAATTTTGTTCCTACTTCTTCACGATTTTACTTATATTTAGGACTTTCGAACAAATATATGCTTATAAATGGAATCTATAGGTTTTAAAGGATAATATAACATCAAATTTGGTCGTTTTCCGTGCTTTTAAAATGAAAATATCACTAATAGTAGAGCGCTGGACCATCCCCCATTTTAATACACTAAAGAAACCACTATTACAACTGCCAAATTTGCTAGTCTACCCGTTACCATTCTCAGTGAAGGGGGTCTTGATTCATATACATACAATTAATAGTGCACAGTGCAGTATAACATGGTGACATTGAGCTGCATTACTGGCATTGAGCAGTTTGCAAGGGAAAAGGCTGAAGGCCGTGTGAAGTGATAGGACAGCTAGGGGAAGCAGGCCATCGCCTGGCCAATGCACAGTGGAGAGTCAAGGTGTAGCAGTTTCTTCCATTTCACCATTGATTCCAAATGGCTTATCAGAGTAGAGTACAGGTGTGGACAGGCATATGGCCAACACGAATAGTAATACAATTGCTTCATGCATTTGATGACAGAAGTTTAGAAATGGACATGCCTTGTGTGCAAATAATACTAAAGAATCTGCTACCCGCTGTTCCATTGTGGCAGAAGAGTGAATATTACTGGCCCCACAGAATAGAGAGTGCAGAGGAGCCCAGCAGGTACCAATAACAGATTCTTTAGCTGAGCCAAGAACTAAACATTAGGTAACATTTAGGGCAACACTTACAAAAGTAACTGATCTAAAATGGTTTTCATGAATTTAAGTATTAATTATCATAATTAGAATTTCACAGGAAGTGTTACATGTCAACACACCTGGATAGGTTGTGCAGGCAAAGATTGCAATTTAACCACGTGATACCCCTCAATCAATTCCTGAAAGTTGCATTACGTAAGGGGAAGTAAGAGTATGAAAGGGCAAGAACACAAACTATGATTTATTATGGGGGTCCGCATTAGGGAATTCATCAAGAAACAGAATAATAAATGTGCCTTATAACCTCTAAATGAAATGTAATACAATATAACCGGGTCTAAACTGATACCGGCACTTCAAAACTCCGGTCTGTTAACAGAAAATTAGGGGGAGAAGTGCACAATTGTCTATTTTCAAAAAAATATGAAACTGTGGTTTGAGCATAGGTTAAAATATTACCTGAACGTTGTGAGAGATTCATCACAATGTTTTCTTACCATACCACATCTAATATACGAAAGGAAATTAACATTTCAATTTACAAAGGCTGACTTGCCCAGGTACAAACAAGCCTGCAAGACTAAAATGGCGGAAGCGATACGAACGAAAATTTATATATAAAATATAATTCTTTCAAGAATAGAAACAATTGGGAGATTATCTAATAGTCACCCAAAAACTACTGCTGGCATGTTCTTCCAGACGGTTTTACCTGTACAATTATCTTCTTTGCTTCATGTATAAACTAAATATCTGTTTCAATCCAGTCAACACACAACTTGCTCGCCTCAAGGAAGACAACCGGAAAGAACGCCAGTCAGCCCGCGCAGGAAATCGATAGAACTCTAGGGTTCACACAAGTCAACAAATGGGCACCTAAAGCCTCAAAACCATAGTCACTAGAAAATATATAAATTACAACATTGTAAGTACGAAAAATCCATAATTAAAAAACTGAATTAACACATCACAAAACAAAGTAAGATGATCCCGTGCCTTTGTCCCAGTTCGACTTTGCTTCAGTTCCGAAACTATAGAGCACTTTGTTGAAAAATGGCGGATCATTTAAATGCCTTGACTTGGGTGACCGTATATTTTCTGTGTTAAAATGTTATTTCTGGTGTTAAGAACCTATATTATTCTGTGTTTTGTTTTTAAGTTTATCATTTTTTCTTGCATACACATTCCAAATAAAGATCTGAAGTAGATATATACAAAACGAAATGTATCACTCCTCCCACCACGTGGAATTTAAACTTTTACACTCTGAATTGTTTTGAAACTTAAAAATTAGGTGATTAACATTAAGTTTAGACAGCTATGTATGTATTTAAGAGATTTATGTCTTTTTTATATTTTGTATATATCGTCGTTCCGGAAGAACAATGACGTAACTGCAAAATTAAAAAAAAGTGAGTTTGTTTCAGTCATCTCAGAAATAGGTTATGCACATTGCAGAACTTCGACAGAACTGTAGTTATACATATTGGTAGTTGTGTCATTGTGAAAGTCTCTATTTTATCTGAGCTTAGGAAGAACATCGCCACATTTGTCAGTTGTGTTTGACATTTTTGAGTGACATAACATGTTCGGTGAAACAATGACGCAAGTGTGGATTTTGAATCATTTGAACTGAAATCCCAGTGCTACAACAACGTAAGTATACATTGTGTCATTGTTTTTCCGTTTGAATAATTTTGTTTGTCAATACTGTTCTTTTTGTCATTGTTCGTCCTAATATTTCACTCAACTGCTTGTTATAACTGTTCTTAGCATCATTGTTGACAAGGACAAGAGGGCTTGAATACATTTAAGTCAGTTGGATTTCTGTTTTATAAGAGCAATAATGAGCGACCAAGGAAAGATGATTATGCACCTTGTTCCCCAAGGAGTAATGTAGGAACACAGAAAGGAAGGGAGGAAAACTATCCTATGAGAAGTGAAACACAAACACTAATTAGCAGTATGGAGGTACAGGCATTAACACCAAAACGTAATTTCAATATCACACAAGGAACAGATGCTTGAAATTTGTATATGGCTCAAAGGGCAAGCACAAAAAATAGATTTTGAAAAAAGTGTTGGTATCATCCCCTAAGTCTAGTAGCAAATCTGATAGCAGTTTAGATTTGTCCTCTTGTTTAAGTACCAAATTATTATGAACCATCAAACAACGGCAAATTGTCAAATTCAGGTGAAAGAGTACCCACTACCAAAGAAAAATCACCTATTAGAAAACCTAAATGAAAGATGCAGAATGTTGGGAATTGGAGCAGAGTAAAAGCTAAAATGTTGTGAAATAGTGGAAAGAGTTATATCAAGAATGAGCAAGTAGTCTGCTCAAAAAATAGGTGCTGCTTGTTCTGATAAATGTACTCTCTCTTTTATGAAGAAACTATCGGAAGAATACAGTATTGAATGAATGAAGTAATGCACTCAATGTGCAAAAAATTCTGGTTTAGTTCTTTGAAGTACAGAAGTTTGTCAATGTTTCATTCCTTAGCTCACAGATCATCACATGGTATCTGTCGCACACACATTCTTGTCCTGGGAGATGGTATGCTGCTTTGCAGCATATTAGATGGTGGATGCCATGCACTGAACCTGGGCATCACATTCGTCTGAAGTCATGGTATAGTCTCTTCCAATCTTGTGTCGTCATAGCATCCGTGATAAAGAAATCTTCCTAATTTTCTTCTCTCTTAGCTAGGAGTTTCTTTAACATATTCTTATAACCGGGTGTTGCTAAGAATAGGAATTTTCTTATTTCTTCAATATAAAATGGTTCTCTTGTCATGGGGTAAATTTGGATACACACAGGGCTTTATTTAGGTAGGCTGCTTTGACTTTGATATTGGTTCCTTTGAGAGATATGGCAAGAAGTTTTCTATGCCATACGTGGCGACACAGAATACAGTATTCAGCTGTTCACAAATTATTGGGTGTTAAGATCGTCCCAAAGACAACGGGACTTTTGAGTGATGCATTGGAACAGTCGTTCTCAAATATAATAACAACAATAATGAATATTTGTTCTCTATTTCGACTCTACCCTTGAGTCTTCCTCAGGTGACACATCATTCTATACTACTCACAAGGAAGATTGAGTTTCATCATGGTATTATGTTGGGGAAACAGGGAGGGACTTTAAAACTAAAATCCGTGAGCATGTAAGGGATGCAGTGGTGTAGCTTGACATTGTGTTCTGGGAAAACTATGTTTTAAAAATTAAATTGATAATGATTGTTTAAACGACACACGAATTCTCAAGTATTAATAGCGTTTTGAATACCGGGAATGTTTCAACATGTATTCGATTTCATATAGGCCTATACCAGTATTATTATTATTATTATTATTATTATTATTATTATTATTATTATTATTATTATTATTATTTACATTTTATATTCCTTTATCACTCCATCCGTTTCCTCGCCTCATTTGAAATGTTTGTTTATTTTCATGCAAGACAATGTCAAGCTCAGGAGTTGGTAATTTACTTTAGTTTCACACGTTTCTTCATAAGACACAAGCGAAAACGGGGGTTTAACATTTTAATAGGTGATAAACTGTATATCGGTGGAATTGTCCACACAAGAGAAGTAATCAAACACACAGTTTAGGTCAGCAATGAGAATGTAATGTTTATGTTACCCCGATTTCAAGCAAGCAAGTACATGAGGGATGAGACTAAGACACGAAAAATCTTTCTAGTCTCTGCGGTGGTGCCATATGTCGCTCTTGCGCAAGGAATTTGCCTGCCTTCTTTCAACAATGTAGGTTAACATTTAGTAGGAAAACTCATATAACTCGCACTTAATGAGACTGTAACTTGGCTGACCACTATCCAGTCTCAACTCGCCTCCTCTGCCGCATCATGAGATTTCGAAGCTGCCTAAGCACGCGGAAACACAATTGACTCATATTAACAGTAGAAGTGGAGTATGCAGCGGCGAAAAATATTTTAATGATAGTACTAATGGATTTATAATTATTAATAACTTGGTTGACGATGCTTTTATTTATTTATTTATTTATGATTTTACTTTTCTTAGCACTTTATTTAGGTAGACTCAGTCTCAAAGTCTACCCCCACGCTACACCACTGAAGGGATGTAAGTAGTGGTAAATGCTCTACTGGACTCAGCCAGCATATGACATAAAACAAACATAACATTGGTGATGTAAATATTTTAAGAATTGAGGATGATTGCATAAAAAGAAATGTATATGAGGCATGGAGTACAATCAGCACCCAGGAGGTGTGTTTGAATAGATATGATGGGGATGTAGGTGAGGAGTGGTTGGATGTAATGAGGAGAATGAGAAGGGAAAATCCAGTGGTAAAAATTCCCCGGCCACCTGTGGAATGCATAGAGGAAGCAATATTTGATATTCCAAAGGCATGGAAAAACATATATTTTAGGAACAATGTTATTATCGATGGTGGACAAACGAGTTACCATGACGAAACTCAATCTTCCTTATGAATAGTATAAAATGATGTGTCATCTGAGGAAGACTCAAGGGTAGAATCAAAACGTCGTGTGTTTTAACTTTCAACTTTTATCCACTGGTTTAGAAATAATTTTAAAAACATCTTTTATTTGAAATTTTTGGAGAACTCGAACAGTAGTATTGGGATGGTACCAAGTGCTCCAATCATTAATCCTGTTACTGTTACGGATGTTAGATGGTACAGTAGAAGCCCGAAATAACGCGGTTCAAAATACCGTGGATTCGGATGTAACGCAGGGGAAATTATGTCCTCCAATAAAAATATACCGTAGTTTTATAAATAAAATTTTTATTTTGGAAGTTGAGTTAAAACAGTAAAAATTCCTCAAAGAGCAGTTCTGCAGAACATTTTTTTTTACCGTTAGACCCGCCCTCACCCACTAGTTGACCGTCACCACTGCATTCCTAAGGATTTAGTAACAGGACATGGAATGAATAGTGTAGTTCCATAAGGATTTTAAAAAATCTGCACCTGCCAGAAATTCTTAAAACCTAGGAAAGTTGAAGTATGATTTTAGTTTGAATCACGCATTCGGATTGTAAAGTCGCGAGTTTGGAATACAAAATGTCGCAGAAGCAGAAAGCATATTCAGTAGTGAGATAAACTGAAAATTATTGATCGTGTAAAAAACGGGGAAACGGGAATATTATGCCTGAATGTTACAGTGTATGTTTCAGTAAATGTTGTACATTACTCTCGGGAATTAGAAAAATTCTCGCGCCCCATCTGTGAAAGAAAAGCCGTAAATTGAGATCAGTTACAGGACTGGATTAAATACCATAAGAGTAATTTTTTAAAACTACTGTATTTATATTGCTGTATAACTTTGTAATTTATTAGTGAACCAATGTTCCCCTCCACGAGGTTGATTTTTGTCACTTCTTCGGTCACATTTTGTTATACCGCGGTAAGGTTATAATGCGGGGGTAAAGCATGTCCCCCATCGACAGCGTTATATCGCGCTTCTACTGTATTTATCCTTGTAATACTTAATGGTGGGTTCTTAGGTTCAAATCTTCTCCTTATTCACCTCCTCCAGCTGATCCTCATGTGACTCGAATCTTACATTCATAACACATGAATGACATAATTATGACCTGTATGTAGAGTGAAAATCAAAGCATATTCACAATAATAATAAGATACCATTCCTATATGTAAAATGATCAGTCTTTTCCTTTCCCTTTTGGGATCTTTAACCCTGAGCTTAACTACAATAAAGAAGTCTGCTTCTTTAATTTAATGGTATTGTCAATCCCTTATTCTAAATGTTGTATGATCCACGTAACCAAAGTTTAATCTAGGCATAACTTATATTGTTTATTCTCCTTCCCCCCCCCCAATCTACAATTTTATGGAAGTAAGCCTATGCCATAAAATTATATCTCTATAGTGCTACTATCTTTATCAGTCAAATTCAAATTCAATCATTAGTTTGTGGATGATGTATTTTAATTAGATAATGCTTTATTGACACATAATGTTTACATATGTCATAAACTGGTGATTCGTCATGTTTCCTTAAATCTAAACTTAATCTATTAATGGCAATATTTACAATTAAGGTAAGTTTTCTTGACGAATTAATGTATTCTTGTGCTGAGTAGAAGGCATTGTCCATTAAGTATTTGCGAGCAGTTACTTTAAATTTTCTAACTGAGTTTACATTTTTCACACTTTTTGGCAATTTGTTGTACAGTATGGGTCCATTATGTTTGAAGCTTTGTTCATAAAGTGAGATATTGTGACTTGAAATGAAGAGATTTGATTTGTTCCTCGTATTAAATGAATGAAGATGAGCATTGTTTTCATTTTGCTTAATGACTTCTTGCTCTGGGCTAAGACTTCATAACTGTACTGTATATGCAAGGTAGGGGCAAATTATTAAGAAGTTTAAAGTATTCGCTACAACTTGTGGTATTGGATAAATTACGAAGGTCAGGAACATTATTTACTGTTGACAAAACCTTTTTGAACGTAGGGAATTTGTTTTTATTGGAAAAAAAGAAACATGCACAATTTTGCAAAAATTCATCATATTTTACATCCAACCAACACTTTCCCGGTACGGAGTCACAATGCTATGGACTGTTGGTATCTCTTTTTGAATACCGTAAATTCCAATGTCAATTTAATGGGTTAAAAGTTGAGGGAACTATTCATTAAATATATATTTTATATAACTTTTTCTCCACTTTTAAATCACTTACCTCTCTTATGTTTTACAACCCGAAATGGTGAAGTGTTTTCTGCTATGACTTCTTTATGCTAAAACAAGTCAGATTGCAATGTAAAAATATTCAGCCTATATTATTTAAGTTCTGTTCCTGAAGGAAATTGGCTAGTTTGTGAACTAAACATTATGATGTATAATTAATTGTCATGCAGTACAGTTACCATGTTAAATTATAATATTGCATTAAAATCATAATTATAAATGTTAATATGAACAGTTCTATGTCATAGAATTAAAATATATTTTCTATATTTAATAGATGATTATTTTAGAATGCGGAAAATGCAACAAAAGAAGGTGAAAGTTGTGGAACGTACAACAGTCAATCACAGCAAATGGGAAATAAGAAAACAGATCCTGTAATCATGTGGTTTTGTTTTCATCTACTTCATTCTTTAGTTTGTTGGGGTATATGATATTTTTTTTTCATTGCATTGTTGACAAATTGTGTAGAAACTTATTTGCGTTTTTTACTGATTACAAGAACATGGACAGGCATTTCACTCATTGGAATTCAAATTATATCCATAAATCTGGTGAAATCAATAGTGATCATCAGTTATTTTTACAAACTATTTCCATAAAGACTCTATAGACACTATAGACTCCTTGTGAACATGGTAGTACAATAGTTTCTTCAAAGATAAATATGGACATCCTTCAATGTAGAATTTCAACTCCTACCACCACCACAACAGTGGTAACAACTACACCAGCAACAAACATGTCCACATATGTAGTGACTTCAACACAATATTACTTGAAAACTACTCCAAGGAATCGAGGGTAAGAAACTGCAGCAGACAATAGACCTCAGAATCCCCAAAACTGGGATTCCGTAATCTAAACACTGAAAGTAAGAAATCTAAGATAGATCCTAGATTTCAGTTCAATGCGTAGGCCAGAGCATTGAACACACCTTTGGAACATGGAAACTATTTCTCTGTTCGTATGGACTACTGCTCCCAAGAATCAAACTACCAACAACACTAACTGTTATTCACTACACAACACTGTGAGAATAAAAAAATTACCTTTCGAAACCTATGCAAGAATGCAACGGTATGCCTGAAGAGCAGCAAATAGGACTGGTGATGATACTAGAAGAGCTGTAATTGCAAATATTTTCAATAATTTCAAGACGTTTCTCTCCTTGGTTCATTAAATGTGCCTTGTCCTGAACAAGCATTTCTTTAATGTTTTAGAACCAACTAGAATCAACCGCACTAATTTTAAATACCCTGATGGATTATCTATTACTAGCAGGTGGCCGCGGCTTCGCCCACGATAATTAATTGAAAAATTAAAAATTAAGAGTATAATAATTATTAAAGCATTATATTTATTAACACTTGCATGTGAATCATCCATAAACTAAACCATTAATAATTAATGAAACAGCTAAAATTCCGGCTTTAGAGTACATTCCACAATTAGAAAGCGCCGCCTGGGAAAACGATCTCAGATTCAATTATGCAGTTCCAAAGCTAACTGTGAACACATAATACGTATTGTTTCTCAATTGTTTGTTGACAGATGAATATGATGTGGATTTTATTTGATAAATTCAGTGTGATTTTCAGAAATTATATAATTTTTCAAGGGAAGGAATGGTTTGTTTGGATTTTTAATGTCCACGATACTTCCATGGTTAAACTATCAATAATATTATAGCTGGTGCCCGTGGCTTCGCTCGCCATTATTAATTGAATCCAGGATTTTTAAGACATTTACACTGGCAGTTTATTAAAAATGTTTGTGGTTCAGAGCTATCAAAATTGTAAGTAAAAATAAAATTAGAATATTTGTTCATTGTGTTCTTTTCACTTAGGCCTTTTATAATAAAGAAACTGTTTTCCTAATTTTGTACTCTTCGTGAAAGTTTAGACTGCGAGAGACGTACATCGCTGAGTATACCCAATGTCTCATGAAGTGGGCGAGTGAGTGAGTATGCTATTTAGGGCCGTTGAATTGTATAAGAGTAGATACCTTGGAGGAATGGTAAATTGCTGCTTTGGGATGCTACTTACTTCGACACATTGGCTGCATCTCACTTATCAGTGACTTGCTGGTTCTGCTGCAGAAGCAGTAATTAAACTGAAACAGTATGAATACCATAGTGTAATAATATAATAATAAATTACCTCTTTTCTATGTCTTCAGTTAAAACCTTTAGCCCATAGTGTTTGGAGGCTAAAGAGCTATTTAAAGATATTGGTAATCTTCTGCAGACTATCACCCATGATCCATATGCCACAGATTATTATCTTCAGTATCGTATTGGTATAGCCAGTGCAGGAAGTGGGGAAAAACCCAGAGACGGTATGCTATCTCAAGATTTTTCCTTATCATACCTCAACTTGAAAAAAGTCCCCTCCCTTACAGCATAATTATTATGTGATAGCCTATGTAGGAAATTGTTCTATTCACTCGAAGGTGATTTTTAACTTCCTCCACATGAGTAACCAACCCTGCTTTATAGATGATCGCCAAGCGGGAGCACAAAAGTCACGGACATCTCGTACCATTTAATTCCTATTTAAACAATGTAAAAGGTACAATAATTTGTTGCCGAGGAATTTTTAAAAAGCATCAGACCCAGTGGTATTGTCATTAAGATGCCAACATAGGCCATCACAAGTTACTGGCCCTAGCCTCCTACCAGTGCAAGCATACTAGTGGATGAATGATAATGATAGGTAATTATTTTATAACTCAAACACACAGTAGGGCTACTCTCTGTTGCAAAGGAGCATTTTTTTTTTAAATTTCACTGATGGAATGTTATTTGACCATTAAAATCAGTGCCAAAATGCTATTGGACCTTTGAAACCAGTGATGGTATTCCAACTGGGACATACTGCCTCACTTCCCTCACAGGGTATGGCCATTCAAAGCAGCAACGCTGTGAGATTTATGGGGACATTTCCAAATTCTTGTTCCCTAGAGGAAATATTGTCTTTTTTGAAGTTAATTAACATTCTTTTAGCATAAAAATTATGCTAACATGTAAAATACCTTAATAATGTAAATTAACTTTGTGAACTGTTGTACATTATTGAAAAAATTATTATGGTCAAAGAAAGTTTTTATTTCTCTACTTGGAAAACAGATCATATATAATCTATGTACATATCTCACAAGCACAGCTTGGCCCCTTTCAAAACATATTTACATAATATAAAATTATTATCTACATGATCATATAACAATAAATATAATATAAAACTGTTGTAAAAGAAGAATTCTAGATAACCAACATTTTAAGATTTAAGTACAATTTGATTCTTCAATGGACTGTAGCATTATCAAAATATTTACACATTTGTGTAAGATTATGAGCAGAGTTCGGAACATGTCTGTGTGCACTTCTGAAGTGACTCACTCCTATTGTATTATATATATATAAGGCATTTTTTCTTAACCTCTAAAAGGCCTAGTTATTTACTTTATAAATGCACTTTTGTCATGAATGGAACAAGAAACTCGATCAGCTATCCACAAAAGAGATCACCACTTCACTCCTACAGCTTCTGACATTAAGTCATGTTATCACAATAGTTACAAGTAGATACAAAACCAGGAAGCACACTTCACTAGCTTATGGACATTTGCTTAATATAAACGTCTCCCTGAATGTGAACTGCCTTTACAAGATGAGGGGCTGCACGGTATTGAAACACACCAACTTCCACTCCATCAACAGTGACTCTGAAAGCATCTTTTCGACAATATATTTTCATTGAAAATGGTCGACCAGGCCTGAGGAGTAGGGGATATTTTTCTTCGGACCCCCAGTGACCTTTGAGCCATGCGTTCATTATAAGGCCACGACTCATCTTGAAGCGAGGGTTGATATGCAGGAGAATTTCAGGATGTGGCCACATGTACACACTGTTCTGGAAGTTCACGTAGAATCTGAAATGTTTCAACACACAAGACAAGTGAGAAGTAAAATCCAACCAAGCATTCATGTTTATAAATGGTAAACTCCCCCCCCCCCCCCAAAAAAAAAAAATATCCCACATACAAGATCACCTGGATTCAGGATTTCAACCCACCATCTTTTAAATAAGTTCCCTATTTTTAATGAAATTAATCAGGAAAACATTGTGAAGTGTCAATATTATATTTTAAACTTGAAAGCATTCAACTTCAACTAATTATATAATAAAATTCCCTAGCTTGACTGCCTCTGTTAAATTAATCTTTAGGACTGAGTGAGGAAAATATGTAAGTATTGTAATAGGTTTGTTTCTGCAGAGGTTGAAACAATTTGGGATGGCAACCAGCAACTTGCGTACTACTTTCTGTCCAAATGAAACTAGCCAAGCCTTCAAAAATGAAGTGTCAGTTGTGTATTTCAGTGCTCATTCAGGAGGGCCAGTTTTGGTCACAGAACTAACTGCACATACCGTATTTACCAGACTATAAGATGAGGTTTCTTTCCCCAAATTCAATAAAAAAATAGGGGGTCATCTTAATGGAGAGAAAGATTTTAGGAATTAGTCTCCAAGACAGGGTAAAAAACGAAGAATTGAGACGGAGAAGCGGTGAAGATGCAGCCGAGACAACTGCAAGACTAAAATGGAGATGTGGAGGACACACAGCCAGACTCAACCAGGAAAGATGGGCATACGGAATAACCGTTTGGGACCCAAGGACACGCAAAAGGAGCAGACCAAGATGAAGATGGGCACAACAATTTTTGGAAACAGCAGGGCGACAATGGACAAGAATAGCCAAGGACAGGAAAAAATGGAAAGAAATAAGGTTAAATGTAGAAAATAAGTAGAAAAACTAAAAGTGAAATGAAATGAGTGACACAAAGAATGGAAGTGATACAGTAGATGTGTATATAAATAGGTACAGAATAATTTAGGTAAAGAGTGACATCAAAGCTCACAGGAACTAGCTCTCCCTATGAGTTTGACTGAGCTAGCCCTACCGGAAGGTAGGAGGCCCTTGCCCGCTAAGGATGTTAAGGGCTTATTTATTTATTTATTTATTTATTACATTATTTAGATGATGTTAATGTTTTTGCGTTGAATAATAGCTTATACCGAACATTAAATCTTTTACATAGTCATTGTATTAATTTTAAATTTAGTTTTATTTTCAGTCACTATTACATTGGCATTTGAATTTTGTGATGATAATGATAACACAAAAATCAAAACAGGAGAAAAATAAACACAAAGTGTTTTTAGCCCATAATTAAACCATTTATATTGACTATTCCATTCATACAGCACATATTTCATACTGACCAATCATGTTTTGCAATTCAGATATCATCCGATCACAGTTTTTTTTATCTTATAATTTACTTGCTACGAACACAAAGATGTGATTTTATCTGATAAAATGTCAGCTCGTTACTGGAAACTTACGATATCAAAATGCAGTAATTACATCTTGCATAAATACATCTTGTGCCATAGGCGTAACCAGGCCGATCATATGGGGGGGGGTTATAACATCTGGAGAGGGGGGTTATAACATCTGGAGAGGGGGGTTCCGGGGTCCTCCCCCCGGAAAATTTTAAAAATTAAGATATCACAATAACAAGTTTTAAGCTTCCCACGCTTTAAACTCATTAAGTAATTTATAAGTAGATTTAAAAAAAAAAATGATATATCACAATAATGAAATAGTACAATTTTCCCTTTTTTAATCAATGGGGGGGGGGGGGTTCAAACCCCCAAACCCCCCCACCCTCGTTACGCCTATGTCTTGTGCTGCCAGTGAATAGAATATAAACATATTTTTTTATACAACATAACTTATTTCGAAATTTAAATGACATAAATGTGCATTGATTAAAATCACAATTTTGATTCAGTGCAAGCCAGTTCATGAACTATTATTTTCTGATGTTAGCTTATCTGAATTAGGTATTTCTCATAGTCACAATTGGTAGCATTGGTTAGAATCTGTTAATAGAATACATAATCTGCTGACAGAATACTAATTTTAAACTCAAAAATAAAAGAAGAAAGTAATCTTCATTTATATAAGCTGTTACATTTTATTCATGGAATATTCTTAATATTCCTAATAAATCCCACTCGATATTATGAGTTTTATCAGATAAGTTTGCTACTGCTTCTCAGTCACAAATCTATCGATACACTTTGTAATCTCTTGTGGGATTACCTATGATAATTTAAAAAATGGAGGCACAGTCGATTAAATTTTTCTCATGAAATTCCATCACTTTTTTGGGGTTTTGGATTAAATTTTGTGCGAAATAGCATTTAATTTCATAATAGTTATTGAACAGATCATTATCCAGTTTCTTTATCCTTCCTTCCTGATGGCTCTAAAATTATTATAAAGGCTACATTAACATGATTGGTTAAGTAGCAAACACCATTTTCTGATATACATGTAATATCGAAAATATTATCATTTATGGTAGCAGCCATTCAAATGAATATGATGTTATCAGGTGACCATGATGATTATGATGAATAAGAAGAAACCACAGAGTATTTATTACCTTAGGATACCATGATTTAAGAAACCAATAACTGACATAAGTTTACAATAGGTGAAGTGAGCATTTTTTGGTGAATCTTAAGATATTTTATAAAATAAAACAATTTGTATTATCAATTAGATAGAATTAGTAAAAAATAAGAAAATTCTTAAGAAGCCTCTTCCAAATTGTGGGGCTGTCTGGTAAATACAATATTTCTAATGACTATAATACTAGATGGGGTATGCCGTAGCATAGTGGTTGAGGCGCTGCGTTACAAACCGGAAGGTCGCGGGTTCGATCCCCAATGAGGTCACTGGAGATTTTCAATTGTCCTAATCCTTCTGGTGGCTCTAATAAGGCCCTGGGATGGACTCAGCCTCTAACAGAAATGAGTACCAGGAACAATCCTGGGGGTAAAGGCGGCTGGTGCGTAAGGCTGACAACCTTACTACCTTCATGTGCCGATTGTCTAAAAATCTGGGAGCCTCAACCTCCTGGAGCCCTCTGGGTCTCCATGGCCTACAATAGGGAACACTTTATTTTATAATACTATATAGTTCCTTCAGAAATAACAAAACAATTAAATTTAGGGTGGAATTGCAAGATCGTGAGTTTGAGGCACAGAAACTACTGCCTACTATTACAATGACTTTCCTGTCACTAATAAGTGGATATTCAATAAGAGAGGGTTGTCAACTTCTGAATGGATAGCAGCGTTGAAAATGAAAAATAATGTCATTGCAGTAAGGTTGATTCTAGATTGTTTTCCCAAGATGGTATGATGTAGACATGGCTGCCTGGAGACTGACACTTGCTCAACTTTTTAAGGTCGTTCAGTGTTCTATAATAATCTATATGACACCTGTTTTATAATAAAAAACTGTTTTGAAATAGATATCATTATGATATTGATATGTCACATGTAATAAGTGTATCAATGTATGGATGATAAAAAAAATATTATCTAAGTGTAAAAGAAGTGTGAATACTTACGAGTGAGGTAATAATTTAGTTTTTCCAACAATCTCCAGATAATGGCCTACATTAATCCCAGCCGGTAGCCTCACAAGCAATGGAAGTTCCTGTACCATAAGAACATGTTTACTTCAGTATATACCATACACACATGAAAGAATCACTTAATTCTTTTTTATTTATTTCACATATTGCCCAAGGGCCAAACACACAATAGTCCAAGGCATCAAAATAACTAAAATCTAGCGTAATTTAATATTGTACACACTTAAGCAAAGATTTTTGTTTGTATGCAATCCCTCTTTCAGTCTTTACACAAAAGAAAGTAAAGTGATCCCTATACAGACCCATGGAGGCCCTAAGGATAGTGAAGGAAGTAGGAAAAAACCATAAGTGGTTTGCTATCCCAAGATTTTTCCCTGTCATCCCTCAATTCGAAAAAAGATACATATTATGTGAAATGCGGGAAATTGTTGGCAGTGTTTTCAATTAACTTCTTCCATGAGTAATCAATCCTGCTTTAATTAAGATAATCACCAAGCAGAAGCACAAAAGTCACCAAGGACATCTTGTATTGTCGATTGTCAGAACTTATTTACGTCAATAAAGATGTTTTAAAAGTATTTAAGACTAGCTGATCCCCATGGCTTCGCCCACGATAATTAATTTTAAGATTAAAATTAAGAGCAAATAGTTAAAACATTATAGTTATTAACACTTGCACGCGAAACATGCCTAAGCCTAAACTAATGATTAATAATTAATGAAACAGCTAAAAATCAGATTCAAGTTCCCTGGCCCAGAAAACCCCTGCATAGTGAGTTTCTTCCAAATTGAACAAAGTTTGCCTATTTAGGCCTATAGGCTATTCATTATCCTTCTTCCGTCTATGTTGAAAATTTCAGATGTCTGCATGCCTTGACATTATAAACAAATGAATCGACCAGCATGGGTTTACAAAATTCATGCAGTCATGGTGCTTTTATATCCAAGGTATGACAAAAATAGGCAAAGCCATCTGCAACTGATTTGAAAAATGAAATGTATTACAGAAAACTGATGCTTGGATAGCGAAAAAATCACGTTTTCTGACAGTTTTTTACTTATAACTCGCAAACGAAAGCGAAAATTAAAAATCCGGCTTCAAGGTGCATTCGCCCACCCTTTAGTCCACCTATATTTACTGCGTTCAGTAGATTTTGCTGGGCATTGAGGACAGACAGAAAGACAAACACTTCCTTTTATTATTATAGATGTACTTAATAGTATATCGATACAAGTGCCGTAAGCGATGCATATGGATCGAGGAAAGAGTTTGAAAAAACGAGGCTGAGTTTTTTCAATTTTTCGAGATCCCTTATGCGCTTACGACACGAGTATTGCATGCTATTTTTTGCACAATGATTATTTATATAATTTTTTTTTTTTTTAAATTGAGATATTACCTGAAAATATTATGTATATACATTATTGAAGATAAATGTTTATTTCAGAAAGTGATTCGCATTTGTTGTTGTTTATGGGAACCGAATATTTGTCCTGGGGGGCTTTGTCCATAAAGGCTTGTATTATGATGTGTGACGTAAGTAAATTCTTACCGCACGGAAACTCTTACTGCACATAGCAACAAGATTGCATGCGGGAATGTCAACTTACGATCCACGGTAACAATATTCGTAAGTAGGCCTACCACTAATTAGTTAAGTTGTGCAAAAACAATATAAAAGTTGCAACATTTGTTAATGAGAAATATTTTTAAAACATGGGATCTAAAGAAATAGTCATTAAGATGGCAACAAAGGCCATCACAAGTTACCGGTTATAGCCTTCTACACTAACAGTGTATACCAATGAAAGTGAACCAGTGGATGAATGATCATGAAAAGTATATATTACAGTGCAAACAGATAGAGGCCCTACTTTTTGCTAGAAAGGAACAGTGATTTTTGTGACCAGGCTTCCGGCCTTGCTCTGTTGCGATAGCAAGTGGGAAAGAAGAACATTACTAAAATAAAGCATCATCACAAAGTTGAGGAGGACAATCACAAAGTTACAGGACTCTAATCTTTGAAAACTGTGCTTCTCAAATGGTCAACTCTATGTGAGTTGTTTAAGTGTTGGAAATGCAAACAATCTAAACACATCCCAACTATTAACAGGACACTTAATATAGTTTTCTGGAAGCTCTAAAGGGAAAAATTAGATTATATAACATCAGGCTTTTATATTGTTTTACTATAATTTGTATCATCACAAACGTGCAGTGGCATAGGAAGGGGGGTGCAGGGGGTGCGGGCCGCCCCGGGTGCCATCACCCAGGGGTGACAAAATAAAAATGTGTCTTTGTAAGTAAAAAATCGCTCAAGGGAATTTAAAGAAAATAATAATATTATTTAAAACAATTAAATAAGCTTAACAACTTTCTACAAGTCAACATGCATATTGAAACTTCTTTTAGTTTTAAATTCTGTCAACAAAGGTAATAAAACGCGGGTAACTGCTAGTGCATATGCATTTTATAGGAGAGGAAAAGAATTAGCTTTGAAATCAATATTGTGAATTCTGCTTCTTTTTTTGAAGCTATTTAATTCAATATTTTTGGATAACCTATCCAGAAAATTATAATTAAATTACACTTTTACATAGATATAGCACACCACTACTTACCACTTCATTTGGGAGACTCTCGGAGAGTGGGTGGTCAGTGGTTACTGTTACAACAGGATCCTTCATGTTGGGTAATATCTCTGGATATTTTTCTGTGGTGTGGTAGTCCAGTGTGTCAACTTTAACTTCTCCGTTTATTTGCACTGTCTGAATTCGGATCCTATTTGTTCGGTATGCAAAAGAACAGAAGTGGATACCACTCACAGCAATCTGAAACATACAAAAATGTGATTCACAATGTTAACATGTTAACTTTCTCATGAAAAGGTACAGCCAGCTGAAAAAAAAAAAAAAAAAAATCAACCAATCCTTGCTAGAAAATTAAAGCTCTATGGCAGGGTTCATAAGAGTTTTATATATTACTAGTAGGTGCCAATGGCCATTATAATTAATTCGAAGATAAAAAATTAAGAGCAAAATAATTGAAATCTTATTATTAACACTTACACACAAATCATTCATAAACTAAATGATTAATAATTATAATGAAACAACTAAAAATTCGGCTTTGGAGTGCATTCTATGATTAGAAAGCGTTGCCTGGGAAAAATGACCCCAGATTCAAGTTCCCTGGACCAGAAAAACCCTGCATAGTGAGTTCCGTCCAAATCGATCAATGTTTGCCCATTTAGGCATATTATCTTTATCCCTCTTCCTTCTATGCTGAAAATTTCAGATGTCTGTGGGCTTTGACATTATAAACAAATGAATTGACTATGGTGAGCTTACAAAATGAAGTGATTGTTAATTCCACGCGAAATGTTGAAAAAATAGCGATGCTCTTATTTTCAAGTTATGACAAAAAAATAGCAAAGCGATCTGCAATTGATTTGGCAATTGAAATGTATTACCGAAAACTGATGCTTTGATAGCGCTAGAAACCACGTTTTATGCCAATTTTTCACTCATAACTTGCAAACAAAAGTGAAAATTAAAAATCCGACTTTGAGGTGCATTTGGCCACCCTTCAGTCCATCTATGTTTAAAATTTCAGATCTCCGCTTGTAGTAGCTTTTGCTGGGCATCGCGCACAGAAAGACAAACACTTTCTCTTATTATTATAGATATAATTGAAAATTCTCATAGATTTGCATCAAAACATTCACAATATTTACGTTGCTTATCAAACTCACTACCATTGAGAAGAGGATGATAATAGTCAATCAATGAACTAAAAAGTATAACAAAAATAAATTCATCATGGCATTTTGAATGTTCAGTAATGCGCAATGAACTCAACAGAATGAGTTGGGATGACCGGCTTAGCTTGGGAACGGAATGAATTATATTTGGTAAGTCACTAATTGTTGAAGTCTTCTAGAGTAATAACTGCAGAAAGACATTGATGGAAAGAAACACTCTGCCCCTCTTATCCATATACTTATATCTATACAGCATTGAGTTCGGCCATATTTCGTTGTGTTTGTTGACTCGATAAAAAAATTTCAATAAGTATTATATTGTCTTGAAAGATTTTAAACTTGTTTTAAATAATATTATTATCCTTCTTAAAGTGTCCTGGGCCATTTCTATCTATTTAAAACATATATTTGCCATTTCGTCATCCCCTCAGTGATGATACCTGCGGCAGACTGCACCCCCCCCCTCTGCACCCCTTCCTATGCCAGTGATGATGATGATGATTATATTGATGTTGATGTTGATAATGACGATGAAGATGAAGAAAATAGCGATACCACACTGGGTCGATTTCTCATATTGAGAATGCCTGGTGGTATACTGGGATATGTGAGTCAGTTGGAGAATTTAACATTATACCTACACAATGCCAAGATAGCTCAATGATAGAGCAGTAGCATGGAGAGCTGAAGATCCTGGTTCAAATCCTGGCTATGGCATTGAATTTTTCAGTCTGGCTCAACCTTTCCACCTTAGCCTCCATACAGTGTGAAAGAATTATCATTCCAATTTTTTGCGTGTTTCAATTAGCAGATTTTCTTATCCTACGTATTTATGACTCCACAACAAACTTCTCCCTCAAGCCAAACATAGCAATAACCTCTGTCATTTGAGCCAGCATGAATGACACTCTTATGTTCCCACAGTTCATAGAAAACTATGTTTCAAAATTGATCACAGACATTGTAAATGAGAGTAAGTAGACCAGGTTTATGTTCTGTTGACGCATAACAAAAAAATGGCTATAGGAGAAGGGTGGTTACTTCCAAGTAATAAAACAGGCACATAAAATCCATAGTTGAGAGTGATATTTTTATGAAGGTAGATTGAACTGTTGGTTACTGGATGGTGCTGCTAGCTCAATTTTGTCTATAGTAAAACCTCCTTTTTACACTTTTCAAGTGACTATGCAAAAAAGTGTAAATGGCAGGAAACTGTAAATTGCAGGAAGACTAAAAGCTGTAATGTTATATATTGCGAAGTTTAATACACGAATATCAACACAGATACCAATGTGCACTTACATTATCTATTTAAAATACGATGGTGTAAAATATGTTGCACAAATGTTTACATATATGTGTTGTTTTGCAATATTGAGGTTTCAAGGTTGTCTAAAGCAACAAGTATGTACCATTTAAAAATTAATGTGCAACCTTCAGGTTGGATTTAGGGATTTTAACAAATTTTTCACATAATATTCTCCTTGTAGCATCACACACATATTACATTAATAAATAATTGCTCTGACTTTCGATAGATTTACAGAGTTAGATAAGTTGAGACAGAGAGTCAAAACTCGTTTGCCAACTGAACACATGTTCCGATAAGTGAATCAATATGATGCAGAATTTCCAACTTTTCTTGCAAAGAAACGCAATTTCTGTTGTTTTTCTTCACCTCCATGATGCTACCAAAAATTATGCGACACAAAATACTGGTGTTGCTTCAAATCATGATGATGAATTCGCGGGTGCGTGGGCAAAGAGAGTTAAGTTCATTTTCTTGTTACTGAGAATTACAGTGACTTAACACACTTTACTCGCCCAACATCGCTTTAGAGATGGATAAACCCATAAGGCACACATCCATAACTACTGTACGTTTTTGAATATGACTTACTGGACTTAACACAAATGTAGAGAACATTTTTATCTAGCCTATAACTCTATGGACATATCTCAATTTTTGAGGATGGTGGAATTAACTCTCTTTGCCCGCGCACCCGCGAATTATGTTATATGAATAACTACAGTATAATAAATCACACCTGGACTAACGAAAATAGCAAGTGACACTGTGTCTAAGAGAGTTGGCAACATAGCGGAAAATTTAGTTAAGTGAAACCAGTTATTCATTGAAAATCAATGCTGCCAATGGGGAAAATATGTAAATGGCAGGAAATACAACAATGTCTTATAAGTTGTTAATAGCAGGAATGCTATGTATTGTCGGTGTAGGATAAAAGGTGGGACTAGCGAAAAGTGATGTAAAAGTCAAGAAAATGTGAATTTCAGGGGGTTATAATGTCACATGGTCTATCGATGCATATCATGCTCCAATTATCCAAGGTAATTGGGAAAACAATATACAATGATATTAAACAATAAACAATGATATTGCAAAACACAAGATAGTCTACAATATAACCTTTGTAAGAAAAATCCTTTTAAAGTTTTGTTTATTATTTCATAACAGTGAAACCAGGCCATAGAAAATCGAGCAAAGATTGCACTCACTTCAACTGTTCCTCTTGATTTACATTGTGTTGTGTTGTTTCTCTGAGCTGATTTTGTGATCAAAATGGAAACAAGGCTATGAATTATATTTTTCCAACAGAAAAAATAAAAAAATATCTCGGTGTGAGAACCACAAACAAAAAAGAAAGTGAAAGGAAAGAAAAACATCACCTAAACTATTAAATTATATTACCATAAACTCTTCTTCTGTTGCTAAGATTGAAACAGCAAACTTTTCACCACGCTTGAACGGATTCCTTTGAGGTGATATACTCTCTTCACTTCCCCAACGTCCTGACAACCGAGCATTCCTTGCTACATAGTTTTGATCAAACCGAGGATTAAAATGAAATGCCAGATCAGCTGCTGGAGTATCCCCACAGGCTAGATTTATGGAAAACCTGCAACAAAACAAAAATACACATTAACTAACGAACTGGCCAGTGGCAGCTCGTGGCTAAAATTAGTGAGGTGCTGCACCAGAAAACTGTTAGCCTTTGTTTTAAAATTGTGTAAAATGAAAATAACATATATAAATAGAAAATTTATTCAGAAACTTGATAAAATCCTAATAGAACAAAATCAAACTTTTTTTTCATTTACTTTAATCTAAATTATCACAGTTCAAGCTTGATCTATTCATTTAAAAACAAAATCCATTCTTCTTGATTAATTTCCGCAAAGAGATCAATAATTTTCTCCTTGATATGCCATGGTTTAATTTTTATGTTAAATAATCTGTATCTGGTACCCTATGATCCCCAGGTGGGGCGAAGGGGCCTCCAATGGAGGTTTCATTACCTATACTAATTTGATATGCTTATTTTCCGAGAGAGGGTAGAGGGACAGGTGGTAAGCTCATCGCCTCGCAACCCCCTTCTGGGAACTAAGTATTTCTTGGACGTGAAAGGGCCGAGAAATGTTGTCCAGAGGCTCTAATTTAGGCTTGGAGTTCTTTTACGTGCCGTAAATCTACGACATGGGACCCCCAGCTTAAAGTCCCTCCCGGAGGACTCCGTGCCCAGGATTTTTACGTCCTGAAAAATCCATCGACCGCGGCCGGGTTTGATCCCGCGCCCTGCGGATCTAGAGGCAAGCACGCTACCTCTAGACCACCGTGGCTGACATGTTAAATAAAAGAACCGAAAAAATGAATTAAATGTAATAGCTAGAAATAGGATAATAATCTAATTCTACACTTAATCACATTCAAGAATACGGTATATGGTTTTTAAGCACGACACATGCAGAGAGAGAGAGAATAAAAGCTACATTCCACAAGGGTCGGCACTGTGGACAGGGCTGTGGAAAGAAAGCAAGGGCCCCAGGGACAAATTTTCCCGGGCCCCCGTCAAATATTAAATTCTCTACCCAACTTGTCCTTTATAACGTATGCAACAAAAATATTATATAATGATATTACATAATTATTAAGTGCCAGAATGGTATCGGTACTTTATGAGATTGTTTGATAAACAGGAAAATATCTGTCCGTCTGACTGTATGTCTGTATGTCTGTCCGTGTGCGTGTAAGCGCAATAACTCAAATACGCTTTATTGGATCTTCATAAAACTTGGTATATTATTTATAACGCCCATGGTACGAAGCCTATTGATTTTGGACCAAATCTGTTAACTGATGCCAGGCACGAAACGGAAAAATACATTAAAATGTTCTAATTAGGAACAATTTTATCTGTATGTACCAGTTTAATCTTTTGAAAATTATTATTTTAAAAACCAAACGTTAGTGAGGCCTACTGTTGAGTCCAAAAGGATTTCTGTTTCTACTTATCAAAAATAGCATTTTTTCTTGATTAATTCCGTGTCACCGTTATACGACAGGACAATGCAGATAAAATAAACACATAAAACATAACTTAAGCTGTTTATTGACTTATAACCAATTTCATTTTAGAGTAAATTTATAAAGTAAAAAATAAAACCTGAAACCGGGCCCCCTTTTGGGACCCGGGCCCCGGGGCTGCAGCCCCGGCTGCCCCTCCCTCTCGTCGGGCCTGACTGTGGAAGCAACAGTGCTCCCTCTCCCTCACAGCCGACATGCACCTTCCTATGTCTGCATGCACACAACAGTCAAACAAAGATGTTTTTATCGTTTTCATAAAATGGGAGATGAGTACTGACATTAAGCTTGAGGATTATATACTAACAAGTATAAAGAAAGAATTAGAGAAAAAAGGACTCTTATTAAATGTTATCAATAAAGAAAGAATTAAAGAAAAAAGGACTCATTATATTAAATGATATCGATAATATTAAGTGGAAATAGGGGGTGATGCAATTCCACAGTGCCTATACACTGTAACTGGCTGGACTCATGAAAACCAATTCAAACAATAAATTCTTCAATTAGAATTTGAATTTATTTCTCAATATCTTGCAATAGATATAACAATATTTCATAGTGCAAACATAATACAGTGATACATAAAAAACACACTACAAATTATAACTGAATAAAAATAAACTTTTCTTAGTGCATTTAGACACTATAGTATGAGATTGTTTCTTTTGATGTTTGTATGTGCAAAATATTCCTCAATACCATAGTAATAAAATAAATAAATAAATAAAATTAGCCTAGACATCCCAAAGGGCAATGGCCTCCTGCGGATTGCAGGGCAAGCTCATATACTTCTCGTTAGGTGAGCTAATCCTAGCGAGAGTTAATTCTAGCGAGAGTTTTTGTGCATGGTTGGATTACGGATTATTAATTATTCAGTTACACAGCTATTCAATTACATTCAGATAGGACTACTCCAGAAAAAAGGAAGGAAATATTAATTCTACAGATGTAAATTTAGTAAATGCCTTAACAGACCACAATTTCATCCTCTCCCCCCCCAAAAAAAAAAAAAAATTTAAGGAGAAAATATTCCATGTACAGAAAGAAAACTACCTATTTGACTTCCGGCTTTTGGGGGTGCTGGGTCATTTTGTAACAGTCTGGCCCACACCGATATGACATACTTTTAATTCCAGCACCCTATATTACATTGACTATTCTGCATAAATGTGTCATATGTACAAAATGGTTTACCTTTTTAATTCGAGAAATTCCTGTATAACCTATTTATACCTTCAAGAATGCTAACAAATTGGGTCATCTGACCACGTGTCTGTAAGAGCCCCAGATGGCTGTCCATGTGTTAACAGACTTATTCCTAACAGAAAATTATTATAGTGCTGTGAAATCTTGAGAATTTACTCCAGATGATACATCTACATGTGTTTTTATGAAAGAAGTCTTCAGTGTGTAGTAGGCCTACATTACTATTCCTGATACATTCTAGTCTACAGCTGATATGATAAGTTTCTCTTTGTTTTACAGTATATTACACTGGCTATAAGGCATCAGCTGAGGCTATAAGCTGTGGATGGAATCTCACCAAAATAAGCAAGTACAAAGTTTTTATGTACATATATATAAATACCACTAGCTATATGGTTTTATTCTGGCAGAGGCAGGGCTGTAGCTAGATGGTGGCGAGATGGGGCCTCGCCAAGGGTGCAGGTACAAGGAGGGCGCAAAATTAACCATGAGAAATCCCGCCTTTTTTAGACTGGTGCAATGTATCAAGCAATAAAAATTCCACGTTAATGGAAGAAATCTTTTAGGTTATTAAAAATTACTGCACTTGATCTAGCCTATCTGTAGGCCTAGTATTATGCTGATTGCCTACAAACAAAACGCAGTCATGCAACATTCTTTAATTAACATATTTCTTATTGACAGAGTATGATAACATAAATCATGAACAGTATGGAAAGATATAACGACAGTAAAAAATAAAATGTACTTTATTATTGAGATGAAAGTGGTTAAACTATTTGAAAAAAACCTTTTACCTATATTAATGTGTTGAACATTTTAGTAGGCCTCAGGCCTATTATGTACTTTACTTTTGATACTAGATTTTATGATTTAATTTTTTAAGTAGTTCAACCGTCTGAAAATAAAGTCCAACATTTAGTTCATTTTCAAATTGAGATTTAAGTTTTCTTTGATAATAACAGTGTTTTTATATTAAAATAATAAACAGTTTTACAGAAATAAAAAAAAATGTTCAGTATTGGAGGGCGCAGATTTGTCAAACTCGCCAAGGGCGCAGAAGGACCTTGCTACGGCCCTGGGCAGAGGCTATTATATTGAATAATAATAATAATAATAATAAAACTCTCAGCCAAGAGGGTTCTATTCAGTGGCGGACGCAGAATTTTTTTTCGGGGGGGGGGGGATTTGAATAGGTAGAAAGAATACTACAAAAAATTAATTAACTTACATATATAATTAGTTTATAAAACTGGCCGCTTAGAGTGCATATATAGCTTTTTTTTTTTCAAATTTCGGGGGGGGATCTATCCCCCCAATCCCCCCCTCTGCATCCGCCACTGGTTCTATTATCACATTAAAAAGATGCAGTCAAAGAACCTGAATATTACTTTCAACTCATGTTTGATTCATTTTTCTTCACTTATATGGAAATAAATACTGGTGTGTTTACTTTTCCAGTGATATTTTGATGTACAGTATTTCCTCTGATATCACAATTACATATGCATAGTAGCCTATTTGTGTACTCACAATCCAACCTGTTCTGAATTACATCCTTTTACAGTTTTTTTTTCTGTATTTAAAATGTACCGGTATGGTAAAAGGTATTTATTTATGACTATAATATAATTGTGGCCAATTTTCTCAGCAGACCCAAAGGAGATATTTGATTTGGCCTAATAAGATTAGAAAGTTGGAAAATCCTTGGTCTGGAGGTTTTGATTTTGGTGGGGAAAATATTTTCTATTGCTCACAAGATAAATATATATTTTTTCATTTATTTATAATTCTATATAATTCTATTCTATTACGGTACCGTATCAACTAGTTACAATATTTATTAGGCCTACTGTTATGATTATTGCCTGTCTGTGTGGCTCACTTCTGCATCAAATTTTAATTAGGATGTCTAGAATGGGACAAACTGACTCTCATCAGAACAACTGAGCAGCTACTTAAATAAAGAAATGGCTATGATAAGAAAGCCATCAAAGACTGTGGGAGCTAGCATGCTCAGCACATGCTTCAAATCCTGCCATCTACCAATGAAGTTGAAAGACAGAGACAGATGATCCAGTGGTTAGGACAGCAGCTCTAGTTCTACAATGGATGTGTCATCATCAAGGCTATCTACATGTGTCATCATAGAGGCTAATTTTTAGTTATGATTATTGAAACATTTTTTATTGTCAGCATCATCACCATCATAGTTGTCATCTTCATTATCACTGTCATTGTCCATTAACTTAGTACACTAAATATTCAACCAAAATTCAACCACAAAGCACATATACCACATACCTTGTAGCATCAGGTAGAACTTCTCCTTCAATATCAATAACTCGACCAGGGTCCATAGGAACTGGCAACTCTCCAATGAAGGGAACACTCTGTGATGGAAATAAAACACACTATTACACATTACTCCAATTTTTTTTATGAAATCTGTTGCCTACATTAAACCTTTTAGTATTTCAGGTATTATTTCAGTCGGCCATGGTGGTGAAGCGGTAGCTTGCCCACATCTAAATCCCAAGGTCACGGGATAAAACCCAGCCGAGCTCAATAGGTTTTTCAGGATGTAAAAATCCTGGGCACAAAGACCTCTGGAAGGGACTTTAAGCTGGGGGACCCATGCCATAGATTTACAGCAGGTAAAAAAACTCCAAGTCAAAATTAGAGCCTCTGGACAAAATTCCTTGACCCTTTTCATGTCCAAGTAATACCTTCCGGAGGGGGTTTGTGAGGCGATGGGCTTACCAACTGGTTCCTATGTCCTCTCTCTCAGAAAATAAGCATAACAAAATTAATCTAGGTACTGAAATCTCCAGTTGGAGGGCTACAATAAAAAGTCAGTCATGTCAGATATTATTTCAGAAGCTGATTGCAGAAATTCGGGATGACTTCTTATGCATGCATTTATGGATGAGGTGTTATGGCATAAATAGTGGGTGAAAGGGATTTCGGGGAAGATGATTGTAGCATTGCAGGCGATTTATAACAAATGTGGAATTTTGTGTAAAGTACGACAGTACAAGGGTATCGGAGAGTTTTGTAAGCAAGATGGGGTTGAGGCAGGGTTGTATTTTGTCTCCTCTAATATTTAATATGTTTATAGACAATGTTGTTGATGTAATGGAACAGATACATATGGGAGTACCTAAAGCGGGGAATGTACACGTTTCTGTGCTTTTATACGCAGATGACATGGTGTTATGTTCAACGAAAATTAGCGGACTACAACTGGGACTAGACAGGCTTCAAACTTACTGCGAGGAATGGTCACTTACCGTTAATACAAAAAAGACTAAGACTTTGACCTTTAAGAACGGAATGGTTTATAGCAGGGAAGAGACGTGGACGTATGCGGGACATTCTTTGGATAAAGTGAAAAACTTTGTGTATTTTGGATTGACGCTTACTATGAACGGACGATGGGCAAAGCACATTGAGGTGACAAAACATAAAGTGGGACTGAAAGCAGCGAAGACTCTTCGGATACGTAGTAAAATTCCAGACATGCCAATAGGTGTTATGTAGACTCTGTATGGGGCAATAGTGAGATCGACGATGACTTATGAGGCTGAGATGTGGGCTTGGGAACAAACAGGGAATCTAGATCAGGGTAGGACGCTTTTTTTTAAAGGGATTTTGGGGGTAGGGAGGGGCACTGCAAATTATGGCATTATGAGAGAGTTTGGAGCGCATAGTGAGACTATAGAGTGTAAAATTAAGGTGGTGAAATATTGGTTACAACTTATACTGGGGGAACAGTCTCTAATTAGAGCAATATGTTATCAAGAACAGATAAGGATAGGAGGAAATATGTGGGCTTCCAAATTAAGAATGGGATTAGAAACAATTGGGATGGGATACATTTGGATGGATGGGCAGAGAAATAGGAGAAATGTGTGGAGGAAGGTTAAGAACCATTTGAAGGATATTGATAGACAACAGACAAATGGACAATGTAAGATTATGGTTATACTTGAATTACAGTTGCAGTTAAAATTGGAGTGGGGGAAGGAGCAGTATATAGGAAAAGGATCCAAAGTCAGTAAACTGGGGCTCGCTTTGGACTCAGTGCAGGCGAATGATTAAGATCACAGATGAAAATGGAATGAGAGTTTGTCCCATATGTAAGGGGGAAGAATCATGGTTTCATATTTTGGGAAATTGTGAAGGTTTGAAAAATTGGAGGGAAAAATATCCACCAGCATCTTTTATGGAATCAAATAGTGAGTAACAAAAATATTTGGAGTTACTGAAGGACAAAAAGTTGAGGAAAGCATTGGGAAGTTTTTAATGAAGGCGAGACAGCTCAGGTTTGAAGAAGCGACAAATTTGAGAGCAGGTGAAGAATAGACTTTGTTTGTGTTATTTTGTATTTTATATTGTTTTCTATTTCTTCTTGTTGTGTTTTGCGTAAGCATACGGTCCATGCGGACTCATGTGACTCTTTGCATTAGAATTTGTAAAAAGATAATTACTATAAAAACACTTACACTTACACTAAAAGCTGTTTGGCAAGAGGTTTGTCAGATTCTAACAAAGCTGAATCAATGTTGCTAAATCACTCAATGAGACAACTATGTCATATAGTATTGTATAATACAACCAAGGTTTCTTTTTTGCCCTTGAAGAAGAACTCACACAAGGGGAAGGAAAGGAAGGAGAAAGGCATATGATTAAGAAACCATATAGGCAAAATTTTCATGCAAACTTACTTACAGTAGCCTAGCCTATATTAAATTTAAAGCAATTTCCAAAATTCAGACATGCCACCATCCTCGTCAGTTCATTTTCGTGTCAGCTGCTGAATTACCAGCTTGAGGCAACCCATGTTTTATTATATTCAGTTGAATCAAATACAGTATCATCAGGAGAAGGTCCAACAATTCTGATAAACAATATTGATGTTACTGCTTTTTCTGAGAAGTGATGATCTTTTTGGAGTCAAATCAAGTTCATCTGTGGAAAATCCTCTTTCGCATTCAAAGTATTGTATTGTATTGTATTGAAAATTTATCAAATCCAAAAACGTTTTCCGGGCATTTATCTAAATGCCAGATGATCTCTGAAGATTCCAATGTTTCACTTTCATTCAGTTGGAATATTCTTTCTTGTATGTCTATTTCTGCTTTCCCAAACAAAAAGTTTTCGCTCAAATTTGCTGGCCAATTCTTAGAGTCTAGAACTCTTCCACATCTTGCCAATTCAGTGTCTTCTTTGTAAAGTACTAATTTATGAAGAAAAGTTTTAAGTTATTCATAAAAAGCATGCTGGGAGATTGGTGGATCATCAATTCTGCCTTTCTTATGCAATTGGATGCCCTGAAATGCATTTGCTTGTTGGTGCTTACATTCTCAATGCCACAAGTATTTCACCAAATGGGTTTGTAATCCGTTGATCTCATCTGATGCCATTCCTGGTGAGGCACACACTTGACACTATATTGTTCAAACAAATACTGGTCACAGGACCTAAGAAAACAGAAAACACTCAGTATGAATTGTAGAAACAAGATCTATGTGCTGCTCAATTAAGGCAAACACGGTGGGAGCATCTCTACAATTATTGGGGCACGCTGTCATGTGTCTCTGTGTTCAAATTGATCATTCCTAGAATCCAGTTCCCTTGAACAATGCAACTGCAATGATACTTTCTTCTTCATATATTACATTCATTGATCTGAATGATGTGTCCAGTATTGCCAATTCCCCCTATTTGCATATATCAGGTCCATAAAAACGGTGCATGCTTCTCTGCAGTAGCTGAACCAGTCACTTATTGTAAGCTGTACTATTTTGCAGATTTCTCTTGATAATATTGAAGTCTTGGGAGAGTGAGTGGGCAAAACAGTATGTTATTATTAGTATCCAGGCAGGTAAGATTTTTGTAGCATCAAACTATGTCCCTTTTGTCACTGACCATGAAAACTGATAGTGTCCTTTCCTTACAGGAGAAAATCTTATAGTTACCCTGTTTTGTCACAAGATGAAGTGGGGCATCACACTCCGAACATAGCATCTGCATTCTTAACAATTCATTATACAAGAATTGTAAGCATTCCTCTTCATTATATGAGAAATCAAGAGAGTGGAAATTTTATTATTTTCACCTTACTGGCCTGATTGATGCCATATTGCTAGTGTTTGCATTCACCTACAACTTGCCGATTCTTTTTGGGCAATTCCACAGGAATGTCAGCCTACATGTGTTTTTAAAAATAAAGTCAAGAAAAATATCAACTTATATATTTTTGTAAAGCTAGAAGCCTGCATTATTGTAATATGTCGCTTGCTTTTTCAATTAATATTTCTGTGCAATTGGTCATGCCCTAACTATAGGAATAATTTTTTTTTAGCTTATTTAACTGATAAATTTCCATGAAATGTAATTTATTGTTTCAAGCCTAATTTTAATTATGTGGTACTGAATCTGATAATGGTAGCCAATGGTAATGGTTGCCTATAATTAGGTTTTAGTTCGGTATTTTTTTGTAGAAATCTGAAATTCTAAAATAGTCAGTTACCAAATACAATTTTTTTAATTTTACAAATGCATATTGAGACATACATCATACTGAACATATTACATATTATCCTCTATGTAGTATACAGGAAAAACAATAATACATAATATTATATTACATGAAATAGAGACATACATATTATTCAAAAGTAGTCAAACGTTTAAAACACTTTTAGCTCACTTTACGTACCATTACTAGGACATGTTCCCTCCCATCGTCGGCTAGCGGTCGACTGGCACTCTGGCGACTGTGTTGTGTGAAACATGTCCTAGTAATGGTACGTAAAGTGAGCTAAAAGTGTTTTAAACGTTTGACTACTTTTGAATAATTAGTAAAGCTTCACTGTCTAAAAAACTTCATTCTAAACTATGTAGAGACATACATATTCAGGACATATGCTGATATTTGATTTGGAGAAAAACAGTAACATCCAGAAACTGATACGGTACATTATGTGTGCAGTTATATTATGACTTGGCTTATACCACCAAGGGGAGAGGCCTATAGGCATCAGTACTAAATTGAGGAAAATATAATAATATAGGCTATACCAGTATTTATATTCTCAACAACCAATCAAGCTTTCTCCTTCCATCTGGGCATACTTAACACTCACTACTTCTACTATGTTACACTATTTTTAAATCAACATGATTAGTAAAATAGTTGTTTTATGAGTAGTCTTTCAAAACATCACAAATAAACAATGAATTGGAAAATTGCTGAGACAAATGACTAATTTTTGTAGCTTGCTGAACTTTCACATCTTTTTCCTGTAAAGTTGCAAATTTGCACATGTCAGAACATTGCTCCCCACCACAGTGGTTGAAGTTGACTAGACTTTATTATTGTCTTGACTATTCTGATAAACAGGATCTAGAAAAATTATTGCCCTTTTTGTAGTAAGACACTGCATTTCAATAAATAATTAATTAAACTAATCACAAAAATGAAAATCTTAATACAATGCACTGTTCCAGAAAATATAAGCTGATAATGGTGATAACCTAAAGAAAATCTTACAGATCGCACTCTGTTATCCAAACCCAGTCCAGATGATGTAGATTTCCTTCGTGGTTTTTTTATGTTAACAGAACTGTCCACCTTCTTTTTCTTGAATATTCTGGACACAGAACTCCAAATGCTCTTTCTTGATGTACCCACACTTTCCTTGCTTAGATAGCGTACCAGTGTGATTCTTTTGGGATCCACACTTTCTAATTCAGGATGAGACGTTACCTGTTTGACTTCTACTGCAATTCTATGCCGAGATTCAGGTTCTTCAACAGAGGGGGATATCTCTTTCTTAAACTGTTGGAGAGTTTCAGCAACATCATCGAGGTTCTCAAGCGCATCAAAATATTCCTACAACATGCAAGATATAATCCTATGTTGTTTAATTTAGGCTGAACTAAATACTCTAAAACAGCGTTTCCCAACCATTTTCAACTTGCGGCACACAGATGGTGAAACTTAAATTCAAAACGGCACACTCACTGATCTTACACATTATTCTCAATTAAAAGTAACATTTTTATTAGGTGTCAGTTTATGATGTAATGTAATTTAATAAGATAAAATTATTATCAGCATAAGATCTTATGTATATTTACATTTTTGAATTTGTTTAAATTGGTATCATATGTTACAGTTTGTCAATAATAATAATAATAATAATAATAATAATAATAATAATATTTTATAAGTTATATAAGACTTGATTAAAACACTATCAGACTGGTCAATAATGTGTTATATCAATGCAGAAAGTCTAAATGGTTATTCTGTTTCAAAAATCAACTACCTTTATTTATTTATTTACGCCCTGCGAGATCAATATAGGCTACATTGATATGGGACATGTCAATATTGTATGTAATGTGATTAAGTGAGATAAATGATAAGTGATGCAGTGTAGATCTAAGTAATCAACATACATACATGATATTATAAAATGTAGAACTATAGGTATTTAATTGATGAGCCTTTGATGGAGTTGTCCGTGTGTAGCTTATTTAGTAACACAGACATGATTGCAGTATTCCTCAATACTATAAAAACATGCATTATTAAAAAAACTTTTTCGTGATCTCTTAAATTTTGGCAAAAATTTTGATTGGCAAAAAGCTTTTGACCGAGTGAACTGGGAAAAGTTAATGGACATACTCAAAAAAATAGGCATTGACTGGAAGGACAGGAGACTAATCCGCAATTTGTACCTGGGACAAAAAGTGAAAGTGCGTCTAGAACATGGAGTGACCAACAGTGTAGAAATAGGAAGAGGTGTGCGTCAAGGATGTTGTATGTCACCCATCTTGTTCAACCTTTATGGAGACTGGCTAGCAAAAGAAGCCTTAGAAGGAGTTAGGGATTTTGTGATAGGAGGATACGCTATTAACACCATCAAATATGCGGATGACCTGGTGATTCTGGCAAAGAAACAAGAAATATTGCAAGGAATGATTGACAGGCTGGTGGAAACAGGAAGAAAGTATGGAATGGAAATCAACATAGGTAAATCGAAGGTGATGAGGATATCGAAGAGAGAAGAGCCGCTTCAAATTATCATGGGAAATCAAGAATTAGAGAACATGAACCAGTTCAAATACTTAGGAAGTGTACTGACGAAAGATGCCTATTGCACCAAGGAGATAAGATCAAGAATTGCCATGGCCAAGAAAGCATTTATGAAGAAGAGAACTCTGCTAACTAGTAGTCTGAACCTAGAGCTACATAAAAACCTGGTGAAGTGTTATATTTGGAGTATTGCTTTGTATGGATCAGAGACATGGACTTTGAGGAAATTAGAGAAGAAATATTTAGAAAGTTTTGAAATGTGGTGCTGGAGACAGATAGAAAATATAAAGTGGATGGACATGGTGACAAACGAAGAGGTTCTGAGTAGAGTGGGTGAGAAGAAGTCAATCATACACACAATTCGTCAGAGGAAAGCAAACTGGGTTGGGCACATTCTCAGAAGGAACTGCTTATTACATGATGTCGTAGAAGGAAGATTGGAGGGTACAACTAGACTTGGAAGAAGAAGAATTCAGCTGTTGGACGATTTAAGGGAAAAGCGGAAATATTGGATGCTGAAGGAGGAAGCAGAGGATAGACAGTTTTGGAAAACAAAATTCGCGTACCAAGTTTGAAAACCTGCCGGAAGGCAGAATACTTACTACTACTACTACTTAAATTTATTTGCACAATGTATATTTTTCAAATGGTGAGGTAGTTTATTGAACAGGTTGATTCCAGTATATTTTACTTCTTTCTGGAATAAGGATGTGTTATGAGAAGGGCTAGACAGATGTGTTTTGTGCCTAGTATTGTAATTATGGATAGTTTTTTTAAAGTCCTCCATGTGTTTTTTATACATGTAACAGAAGTTCATATATGTAAACAGATGGTAGAGGCATAATCTGTAGATCCTTAAATTTTGGTCTGCATGAATAATTTCTGTTTACTCCGTATGTTATTCTAATGATCCTCTTTTATATCCTAAAGACTAACGTACTGTAGGTGCTGCTTTCCCAAAAGATGATTCCATATCTTAAGATGCTATGAACATGCGCAAAATAGAGAGTTCTGATTGTCCTGAACAACAAATAGAACATAATTAATTGTACAACAATAGCCGTTATTAAATGACCACTTTTATATCATTTTCAAATTGGGGAATGGTAAATGCAACAATAACAAACAACAAAGAAATAATAAGATACTAATACTATTAATGAACTTGTCTCTTACAGTGTGTGTGTATCATTGAGGATTTGCGTCTTTTAAGGATTGATAACTTTATTTTAATTTTCTCATGGCACGCCAGCAGCTCATTCACAGCACACTAGTTGAAAAACGCTGTTCTAAAATAATGTGTTTTTCATTTCAAAGTTTATCATACAGTACAAGCAGTTCATCATAATAGAATTACTTCAAAACGTCCTTACAAATTCTCAAAATGCTGTGTTTTCTACAAAACACAAACAGACAATTTTATCATACAAATTATTATATTTTCTCCAATTAATGATAGACTAGAAGTACTTTCTTCAAAACATAGAGAGAATTACTTTTCTACTACAGAGAAATAAAGCTTAACATCCAATGACTTCGAATACTCCAGAATTATGGACTTAGTTGCCATTCTTTGGCAATTCATTCATTGTATGAGGACTATGCAATCTAGATTGAGGCTGATTTTTTAAAAATTACCTTATAAGTTATATTTTTAAAATACAATGTTATTAGGAAAGAGCACGTTTTTGTATATATTATTGGTAGACAGAAGTTTCACAGGTGTCTTCAGTTATTAGCCTGATCTTTTATTTGAGCATTGTCTGCATTCTGCTTGACAAAACAAGATGACATTATGTAGAGTTGGCACTGTTTAGCATGGGAGCATCCCACAACTCAGATGAAGTCATATATTGTGCATTCTAAACTGTTGTCCCATTAAACTCTTTTACTCAATAGCCAAGAATGATTCTGATTCTAGGAATCTTCATAAAAGGAAATTACCCAGTGAAGTGACTGTAAAGATCTCGCACAAAATCTGTGCCGATGATGACTGTTACTTGCTAGAGAGAGACATGCTGTTGTGCGAGAGAGAGAGGTAGCTTGGTCTTCACAAATACAAAGGGAGGTATTGTTGTGCGAGAGAGATAGGTAGCAGGCCAGTCGACGCTACAGTCCCCACGAAAACATAATGCAATGACGTAGGCAATCGGCACAGATTTCGTGCGGGATCTTTAATAAGCTTAATTTATTAACTGTGTTGACTTTTACACAGTATAACATATTATGACACTGTGCTTCAACCCACGGTACAGGTTGATATCCAAGGATGCCCATAAGAGATTTTCTAGGGGGAGGCAATTTTTAAAATTAATTTATTTTTTGTCGCTTTAACTTCTTGGGCCACTTTGTAACATTATATTAATAACATAAAAAGTGCAACAATGATGTAGCCAGAAAATAATTTCGGGGAGGTTCGATAGTGTCAGGGGGTTTGGGCGTAAGGAATACCCCCGGAAAGTTTTAAAATATTGAACTAATGAAAATCACTTTTACATTATTTTAGCAATGAAAAAATAGCTTGCAAATTTGTTTACCATACTCTAAGAATGATATCTCATCAGTTAAGAGTAATATGTTGCCAGCATATCATTCAGAGTGAGTGTGTGAGTTAGCCATGTGCCTTTATAGTATAATGATTAGCTGGGAAAGTTTGTAATATTTGTGATCAGTGCTGGATTAACCGTATAAACAAAGTAAGCACGTGCTTAGTGCATCAAGGGAAGTCAAATTTATCATTTGAATTATTGTGTTAATTAAATTTATGGCCACTTTCAAAATGTAGTGAAAAATAAACAAGTTCATTATTCAGTTGTGATTAACCTTTATAAAGTAACTTTAGAAGAAAATATTGAATGTGCCTTTTGTATATTTTTTACACGAATGGTCACAAACTGCTAGGCTGAGTGTTCATTTTCCCAGTTGAAATACATTAAAAATTCCCTCAGAACAACAAGATGTCTTATTTCTATTATGAATAGAAGGAGATGAGTTACTTAATGTTGATTATGAAAATTTGATCAAACACTTTGCAAGGACAAAAAGTCGGATAAAATCATTAAGGCATAGAAAAATAAATATTATTTTCCTTCTTATTGTAAGCTTTGTTTAATTTCAAAATCTACCGTAAATAAAATTTCACTGTATGGTTCATCATTGTCTTAATTTTTAAATTATAAGTGTTATGGGGCCAGGGACACATAGGTGAACTAGAGAGCTATCTAGGGCAAGGATTTTTAAAAACATTTAGGGATGGCAACATTTAAATTTTTTAAAAACTGAAATTTCTAACATGACAGAATTAAAAAAAAAATGTTGTAGAGTAAGACTAAAAAGGACAGTAAATTATAGGGATAAATTCAGTAAATTATAGGGATAAATTCAGCACTTTATGTGAACTTATTTATTAGCTTAGGAAAAAACATAAAGTTCTGTCTGCCATGGTAGGGATGAAGCATCTCGACCCAACTTGGCAGCCAGAAAGCACTTTCAGGTCTTGCTAACCATTTCAATAAAAAAATGAGTTAGCCATTCAAATGGACGTAAAAGACCTCATCAAAGAGTTTGCCAGCATTAAAGCAAGAAAAGTACAGAACCTTTAGAATTACAAGCTGTTTTCAACTGCTGCCTCCTGGGAAAACAACTTATCTATGATATAGTTTATTGTTTATTTAGTGTAGGTATAAAAAGCTTTTCAATTAAATGTATTTTTTATTTAGTCCCTTACCATCTAGATACATTATAATGTCATAAATACAAGCCTTTCTCAAATTATTCAGTTTAAATTAATGTTATTTAACCACTTACCAATACCAGGCTAGAGAATGTGAAATTCCATGTTTAATCAAACAGCAAAAAATAGAATAATTCAGATGGCAATTCTGGGGGGTACCAAAATTATTTCTCACCTAGGGCACCAAAATACCAAGAGCCGGCCCTGAAGGGGGCACCAGAATTAGTTAGTACTTAGGGCATCTAAGGGTCTTAATTCGGCCCTGTTTGTGACCCTGCCAAGGAAACCCAACCATAGGTCAGGAAAATAAGTTTTCTGATTTGAATGGATTCAACTTCAGCTACAAAATTCTGAGCATTCCAAAAAAGAAAAGTGCCTCTAGTTAAAAACTGATATTTCTATGATTTTGAAAAGATTATTTATCAAAAAGTATTTATCAAGAAGAATTTATCTCCGAAGATAAGGGTCCTTTCCATGCTCTAAAATTCAGTTTCACAATACTGTGATACCAAGCTCAAAGTTCGTCACACACTAATAGGATGTCCAACTACAATATGCAAAGTATTCCTGTTGCCTTTAATTTAATGTTTCTGTCACAAAAAGTAACGAACACGTTAAATTTCAATTGCTAATTATGATGGGTTTCTATAAGTGTAGACCTCATTTCAAACCGAAATTGTATGGTTAGTAATGAAGTCTTTTTGTTTCTTTGTGATCAGATACCACTATTAAAAATCGAAAATAGGTTAAATCAAAACTTAAAAAACGACATTTTTGATCACGGCAATGTTTTCTACTGATATGAAAAAACGTGCTTACGGACTTATGGTAAAGGTATGCCTGGCACGGTCGTATGGAAGATATTCAAATCCAAATCCAAATCCAAATTACTAAGTAGCCCTAATTAGAAAAATAAAATTAATTCCATTTAATTTCTTTTCATCTTTAATGCATAACTTCGTTTTCAGATTCGCATACATTTTTTTTTCAAGCTAGTTTGAATCAACTGCACAAACTAGTTTCCGACAGCGTTTGTGATGTTTTAAGCAGATTAGCATTCACAAGTGAAATCATATGTGAGATATACTTGAAATCGACGAGTTTCAGTAGAATTGCCGATCTCTAGTTAATGACATCGTAACACATAAAAATCCTTACATTTTACATAAAGCAATACCCTTTTAATCTTGTAGGCCTATCTCTGCTTTTATACTGTACAATTTTTTGAAGTGACGAATTTGTGCGTCAGAAGCAGTGAAAAGGTTAAGAAAACTATAATAAAATGTATGTAGTCTCTGTGATTAATTGCGATATTTTTACGCATTTAAGTTGTTGAGACTGCCAAGATTTATGTCAAACTCGAAATTTTCCGAACGCACGATTGGCAGATTCTCTAGACTTGCAGTTTTCAACTTTTTTCGCCTCGGCACCCTTGTCTGGCTATTAAAAAAAAATTGCGGCACCCATTTTTAGAACGATTCCGGTAGTAGCACTTCTTAGAACAAGTCACATTTTTAAAAGTTGTTTCTACCATTGACATCAAATTAAACAAAAAATGTGTCCGATATAGTTTGTAGCAAAAACTGGATTCACCTGAGATTGATAGTTTTCCGTAGCTACTACTTGGTAGCTATTAGTCTGAGAACAAATATGCTAACAATTTTTGTAGATAATTTAGCAAGCTTAATTTTGTGTAGGCCCTAAAACTGTTTTAGCCGAAAAGTTATAGAAACAAAGTTATTGCGGAAAAAAGGATTCTGGCACCTATTTTGCACGATTCCGGGAGTAGCACAGCTCAGAAAATCACATTTCTGGTATGTTGTTTCTATCGTCGACACAAAATCTGAAAAGAGAATAAAAATTTGACCCCACGCAAACTCAAGAAAAAGAACGAATTTTTCACTGTTGCGCATGGACTATTTTCTTTCACTCCTTCATTGAAAAATGTAAACAAAGACGGCAACTTCAATAAATAATTTATTTACCCCATGTTATTAGCATTTTATTCCACCACGATTTAAGAAATCATAAATAACTTAAAGAACAATTCGTAAAAAAATCAGAACCGGCACAAAAAAACTCAACACAATGCCAAAAATAAATTTTATTTCTTAAGTTCAATAATTCAATATGAGGCTGAAGTAAAAAGGATCTTAATGTTTGTGCGAACGGACTATTGACTTAAATTTGGCACGAACGAATGCAACCGAATTCGCCTTTCTATCATCGTTCGTTCTGCCGCTCGTTCGATATAATTTAAATACACCTTCATATTCTCATTAGCAATACCTTCAAGTTTGATTGGGTCAAAGTAACCCCAAAAGAATGAAAATTTAAACGATCACATCAACAAAAATAGCAATAAAAGAATACTTGATCAGGTTTACAACTGCTGTACAGACCAAATTTTTCACCTTAAATTTTCACTCAAATATTAACTACAATTTTATTTATCGACTGCACCTCAATGAACGCAGGTTCAAACCACGAGATAAATACAAGCACAGTAATTATTATTCTTAAGAGACGGACTTCTACAGTAGATTTCGTCGGATGAAAATACGCGTTCCATGTGACCCGTGAGCATTGCGTTTGTTTCAGTATTAGATTAATGGTATGAAAAATCTGGCACCCCACGTTTAAATACTCTTCCAGAAAAATATTTTACAATTATATCCTATAACTGAAGATCCTGTTATCAAATTCGTTTCACCCGACCAAGACCAAGACCCGGAGAAGTTAATGTTAGCTACAAATTTAATAATTACTGGAGCGCCGTTCTCGCAGCACTTACACCCCTCTGTATCGTCTAAATCGTTTCCTGCTTTCACCTCTTCGCTATCAGAATCCTTTTCTTCAGGTTTTATCTCTTCATCCTTTTCTTCAGGTCTTATCTCTTCATCCTTCCTAAATAACCAGTCCTTTGCACTACTTTTCGGTCTGTCATCTTCCTCTTGCTTCTTGGAAGGACCCTCACCAGGATCTCTTGGGTCAGACATGTTCCGTCACCGCTAAAAACAACTGCTCCCGTTTTAAAAGAAACCCCATTACATTCCAACGTATATCAAATTAACTATGGAAACAAAGCATTGTCGCGCATAAATCATGGGCTTGGATTAAATTAAATTAAGTTAAAATTCCAGCCCAGCCTTCTTCATAATGCAAATAGCAAACTGGTTCAATGGTGCACCATTTTGGACTTTATAATTCGCCAAAGGGTTGCATAATCATGTACAGGTAGGGGAAAAAAAGCGGACCGACACTTGTAGCTGATTTCAGAGCTTTGTTCAGTTGTCAGTTAGATACGCAATTCTGCATAGCCTATATCTCGATTGTGCTTGTCATCGCCAGGGTCGGGTTTATTATTATTATTATTATTATTATTATTATTACCAATAAACACGAAATGTGACAGAGATGCTATCCCGTGAATGCCGCTAGGCATGCGCAGTGGCTCATATCGGCAACTTAGATATTTTAGTCGGTCCCCTTTTTTTATTACGGTATTAAAAATCGAATGGTTCATCTCTGTCTGTTCCGATATGTCGCAAAAACTGCTAACCTGATAAGCTAAAATTATTCTGTATGAACATAGTTTTTATACCCGGGAGAATTATAGGACTATAGTCGTTGACTCATTCTCTATATTTCACTTAATATCACAATCATTAAAATTCAATATCAGTAAATTAATACTAACACTAGCCACAAATAACGATATAATAACTATACAAACAGATGAACAACAATATTTCAGGGTCTAGGCCTACTGGTAAACCAATAGAAGTAGCCAAGCCTACTTGGTTACAGCACTTTACACGACTTCACAAAGCTTCACAAAAAAAAAATTCTCGTTTAAAAGCGTGATATTTTTCGGATAACGCTAAAAACCGTGAAAAATACTTTTTCATCCGTACAAACGACGAGTAACCAGCTAGTGTAGAATAAATACGCACAGAATGAATAAACTTGAGCACTAATAAAGAGGTCAAAACGTCAATGCCACATTAGGTCCTCCAGAGAAGAGCATTGCACTACAGTGTGAATAACAGTAGTTCAGCAAAATAGACTATAATATTTAAAAAATCCCAAACACAACAGCTAAACCATATAAGTTTCACAACAATTTACATTTTTATCCTACCTTAGTTGACAAGATTAGAGAACTAAATGAAAGAATTATACATAGGCCTACAGAGAATGGAAACAATTTAATATAGAATGTAACGTGTATAAAACAACTATGTAACTTTTACATTCACCTAATAAGGGAAAAAGTTTATCTACCATAGAAGGAAAATTTAATATTATTATTTACCATGTATTTGTAAGCATTTTGTTTATAGTCTGATTAGTAGTTTTTTTTCCGTCTTCAATAGCCTACTACTAGGTCCACATTTACAATAATTTCTTCGGAGAAATTTGCCCGAAAAGATTGATACAGTGGAAAAATGTCATAATTTTTAATTAAATATGTTTAATAACTTTGAAGATATATCAGCTTTAATAAGTGGATGCGTAAAAAATTTACTTGAGAGAAAAATGCTTTAGAAGACTGGAGTTATAATACTTGTACCTTGCTACTATCATTTCCTCACCGTGCGTCAATTTTAAGTTGTTTAAAGGGCAGGGTCATAAATCATGGAAATATGATTACATAATAACATGCATTAAGGAATAATTTTATGGGGAAAAAATGAAATTTGCGTGGTTTCCGGTCATTTTTGCAGTAAGGAAACACTATACCGAAATTAGTAAGTTCCATGTTTTCGTACCAAGAGTCATCGAAGTTTAAACACTCTTATATCCCGTTAATAGTAACAGACATAAAAAAACCTTAATCTTTCTATATTAATAGTTTTTTAAAATTATAAACGGCCTCCCCCATGGTTGAGTGGTTAGACCGCTCCCCTTCCACCGCTGGGACCGGGGATCGAATCAGAATTTGTGGACAAAATGGGATCGGTGCAGGTTTTCTCAAGGTGCTCCTGTTTCCCCTGCCATATATCATTCCACCGTTGTTTCATTCATTATAGTATGACCATTGGGTTGCAATAAATTATTATTATTATTAAAATTATTAATAGGTGTTTTAATTATTGAAAATTCCCATAGTGCACAATTCTCATTTTGAACTTTCTTTATGCGCATGAGAAAGTTTTCATAAGAAAAACAAAATCAGGTAAACTGATATAACAAAGTGACAGTATGTTTTTGTTGAATCAATTATAATTGCAATTATGATAAGCAGAAAATAAGTTTTTCTAATCAGATTAAAATCGACCAGCGTCAGCAGAACTACAGATTTCTGATACCTTGACAATCGCGCACTCACATAAAAATAAAAAATAAAATAAAAAATCCTTGTCAAATAATCGGCCGGCTCCGGGATTTGAGCTGGGGACCTCCAGAATACGAGTCCAAGACGTTGGCCAACTCAGTCAGTTTGAAGGTGTTGTTTGATAAGCATATGTGAAGGAATAGTGTTAACTGTCAAATTATACCGCTAGACAAAAATTAAAAAACATGTGACCTTTAATTAGTTGTTACTCTGGTACCGGTTAACCGATTAGGTACAAAATTATTAGGCTACTTGCCATGGACGCTATAAATGCTTATACCAAGTTTCATGAATATCCGATAAAGCATATTTGAGTTATGAGGCCTTTTGTTATACAATACCATAAAAATGCAATAAATTGGACATTATTCCGGTACCGGCCAACCGATTTGGTCCAATATCAACAGACGTCTTCCCATGGACATTATAAATGCGTATACCAAGTTTCATGAAAATCCGATAAAGCGTATTTGAGTTATGGTGCGTACAGACACACGGACAGACATTTTTCCGTCCCCCACACACAATCTCATAAAGTACCATATACTGGCACTTAATAAGTGTTCTGGAAGCACAGTATTCAGTGTGGACGATAATTTGGAACGTATTTCATAAGGGTTTCTCGGTGTAGAGAAATACAGTTCCAGAAGCTCGTTTAACCTATTTGTGCTGTGAGTTGACTCCTAGGTCAGTGTACTCACTTGAAGTAATCAATAGATCAGCGACATGTGACAAAACTAATTACTAGGGCCCGGATGTTTATGACATGTCATATTTTTTTCCTTTGTGATGTTACCATAGCAAATATAATTTAAACATGATATCATCTAATGTGATTAGAATTATGCAATTTTCATTGGTCATATAATGTCATATTTTAGCTTTTTCAGTATTTTTTGTCATTTTTCCGTCATTTTTCAAATTATGGTCATATTTTCAATCATTTTTCATTTTTTCCCATGCTTTTGTTTTTTTTATTCCATTTTCATTTGTTTGCTTACAGCCGTCTCAGAGATGGGATTTGAACACCCCTGAATTGTTGCTTGTAACTTTTCAGTATTTTCGTTCTAAAAATACTTTCACAAAATATAGGTTGGCCTACGTATATTTCTGAGAATTAGGAGAAGGAGAGAGATGCGTAAAAAGGGACAGATGCAAAGAAAGCGAAATTTATTAATAAAGATTAATATAACTATTTATTAATGTGTTCTCATAAAATTTTAATTGCAAAAACCGACGAGATTTTGAAAAAAAAAAATTGTCTCTTGGTCATATTATTAGTCATATTTCGCCATTTTTTAGGTCATAAATGCTTGCAGATTTCTAACATTTTTAGGTCATAAACATCCGGGCCCTACTAATTACATTGTAATTTCTACTCTGGGATGTATAGCCGGCTGCAGAAAAAAGATTCTTGTTCCTTAGAAAATTCAAGTTCTATGGAGCGGTTCACAGTGTAAACGAAATTGCAGTCATTGCTGTGGCGTTTGTTCATTGACAGAAGGTCACCGCTTTCGTTATCTCAAGTTGTGAGTTCGCCTCCCATTAATTCTTTCATGACCAATGTTATGCTACTTTGAACTTCCGGAAGAAAAAAAAACTGAGGGTTTATTTTCATAAGCATAATGAATAAAGGCCTGTTGTTGGGACTACTATCTTGTTCGATTGCTGCACGTGTAACTAGAAACTTGAAATTTAACATACTAATATATTAAGGATAGTTTGATATTATAATGCAATAATAATAATTATTATTATTATAAAGGTAATAATAAATTTAAAATAATAACTGCAAAATTTTGGGCAACATCCTGGAGAAAAGAACAGAATTTGTTAATTTAAGTAAAGAGTAAAAAGTAAAATTTAAATGCTAAAATAAATTTCCTAACACTATTTAACGTGCAATGAATGGAACTTGCACAGACAAAAATAAAACAATTCACACAGTCTACTATGGAGACTTTTTATCTGCCTATTGTTGATACATTTTGCTTTCATTATGTTTGCAGTCATTCCTACAGGGTGTTATATAAAAGGCCTGAAACTCGCTTCATGTGTATAAACTTAGGTTTTCAATTATTTATTCCCTTGAAAATATTACATTCTACGACAAAACGTGCATACATTGTTGCTTTATATCTATCGATTGAAGTGCATGCAGTTTTTATGTAATTTAAGCCTATAAACATTGCCACACACATCAACACACTTGAACAGTACAATAGGCTACATATTTTATGAAGTTGGCATCAACAATAAAATATTCAAATTCAAGCTAATTTTATAATTTTCGACAAAGAGGAAGCAAGCTAAAATTGCGACCGTGATGTACCATTAATCAAGAAAATACATGAAAAGGGTATTTAGTATATTAAGGTGTGAGAGGAGATGTAAAGATTACTGAAATTAAGAATTGGAGTACAGCACTAAACAGGAAAGAATGGAGAAAACTTCAGAAGGCCAAGGCCCTCAGAAAGTTGTCGTGCCAATGATGATGATGATTTAGTATATTACCCATTTATGTGCTTAATCCCTTTTACAAGCAAAGTTAGGTTACATTTATATTATTAGACTAGCATAAAAGACCTGGCGTCGCCCGGGTTTTGTATTTTGTAATTTGAAATTAACTTATGAAGGACTTTCGATTTTCAAATTCTAGGTCTTTGTGTAATATGTATGTAGAACGGAGAACGACTTATCACACTCAAACTATTCCCTCAGAAAACGCTAGATGTAGCTTTATATGTCTCATAGAGGATGTCGAATATTGCATTCCGTTGCTTCTACACACCATGCCTGGGAGGGGTTGAAGTAAGAAGTAAGAAGAAACAGGAATTCCGGTTACATAAGATTGTATTGTCTTCATGGAACATTTTATTTCTCACTCTCATGTTGCCATACAACCATTTCGGGGCTGAAATAAAAAAGAAATTCAATATCACATTCATACTTTCCGGTAACGTGAGAGTGAGAAATAAAATATTCCGCAAAAGACAATACAATTTTATGTTACTGGAATATGTTTTTTTTCTTATTTCAACCCCTGCCAGGCTTGGTGTGTAGAAGTAACAGGGTGCAAAATTCTACATCCTCTATGAGCCATAGCTATATCAAGCGATTCCTGAGGTAATAGTTTGAGTGTGATAAGTCGTTCTTCCTCATTTAAAATTCTATATACCCATAATAGGACATCGAGTTTGAAAATCGAAAATCCTACATAAGTTAATTTCAAATTAGAAAAATACAAAAACCGGGCTAAATTTTAAGCTAGTCTAATATATAAAATCGAAAGTGTGTGGGCATGTGGGTATGAATGTTCCCAATACAAATCCCCCCCATGACCTTAGATGTTGAGGGGCCTCTAAACACCTAAACAAATCTATATTTCTTGACCATGAAATTTTACACACATACCCAGTTCAGCCCGGAAATTAACGAGGTCAACATTAAAATTTAAACATCCACGTCTTCCCTTGAAAATTTATATTATTTCAGAGAATATTATACTGAATTAATGAAAATGCAATTCAGTTCTCATGACAACAATACAAAACTCGGGCGATGCCGGGTCTTTTAAGCTATTTATTTATATTGCCTATGTGCTAGAAAAATAGGACCATTCCAAAAAGCCCATAGATGATATTATATACGTATTGCTATTGGCAATTGTCTTGTGTTAGTGTAACTTGTATGTTATTTCGGAGAATCCCATTGCCGCGTTTTAGGGGTTTTGAGTTCTACAGCTAATTTATCAGTTAAAAGTAATAAAAATCAGTCAATTATCCAAACACAGTATAGCAATTTTCACTACGTAACGTTAAACAATACTGAAATGTATAAAATTCTAGGTAACTATAATATAATTAAGAAAAAATTACAATGAATGAAAAAAAGCTTCAGTTACGCACTTGGACAAAAAAAAAAAAAAAAGGAATTTTCATTATCATAGTAAAATATAGGCAGCATTATGCAACGAACCTAATAAAATGGCATTTTTTATGATACGAGTTAGCACATTATGCAATAAGCCTATAATTACATTTTATTAAGATATGAGAATCTCAATTACTCGTACATTGTAGGCAAGTTGCACACGACTGTTTTCGTTCAACCGTAATTTATTCAGTGTTTAAGTTTTGAGGTTTTAGAATCATAAAAAGAAAAAGAAAATGGCTGAACGCGGAGATTAGCTGTTACTAAGTTCTCGTAGTTCTTTACTTCTGCGATAGATGGCAGCTGAGGGCGTACGGTCTAGTCTAATATATAGAGTTAAAAGTGTGTATTTATGTATGCGTGTTTGTATGTTTGATCCGTATACAATTCTACATTACTTAATGCAATTTGCACACATCGAATATGTTGTACATAGGTTACATTAAAGAAACAAACCATCCTTTTTATTTTAACATTACATAATTTCTGAAAATATTATACTACTGAATTCACCAAATGCCCTCTCATTGAATGTACACAGTTCCATTACAACATTAAGTTATTGTTTTAAGTCTTCATAGGTGGCTTGGGAATTTGCACGAAACCGGAATTTGACGTAAACGATAAGATTAGAGACACTATCTTGTTCTTTCTCTTAGTATAACCTCCCCCATTGTAGGGACGACTTCTTCTTTATCTTAGTTTAACCTACCGACACAAGCCGCCCGGGCCTTAAAGGACCGCGACCTGTCGGGGCAAGGAGATTCTATAGATCACATAGCCTACATACTTTATTAACCAGGCAAGGGCTTGGAAGGCCTCTTTGGATGAGTGACCAGCCCAATTCCGAACACACAAGACGCGACCCAACATTTGCACACGTAGCCTATTGATACAGGGTTGAAAGTGATAATTACGGCCAGTTGATTTTCGGGGATCAGAAGGGCGTAAAGTTTCCCGGCATTCTTCTCACAGGTGAGGAAAGACCCCGGAAAAACACCATATAGGATACTTGTCTAATATATAAAATTGAAAATGTTTATGTGGATATGAGCAATTTGCACGAAATTTTGCACACATGCCCAATTAAGCCCGGAAAGTAACACGGTCAACATTAAAATTCAAACAAACCGCTCCTTCCCTTGAATATTTACATAATTTCAGATACTATTATACCGAGTTAATGAAAATGCATTTCAGTTCTCATGACAACAGTGTATTGTTTACAGTATTCACATAAGGCTTTGTAAGTTGCAAGTAATTGGGCTTTACAAATTAGAGAAGCTAGCAATGAATCAAATCTACGAAAATAATGCACAACTTTCATAACTTTCTCTACCCTGGACGTGGAGAATATTATGTTCTCTCTTCACATTTTGATGTAGAATAAGAGGTCGTATTGCAGGGACAGCTTAATTCAGTTGTCTCAGCCTGAGTGTGCCAACGAGTATGCTATATCAGAAGTCTGTTAAAAAAATATTTTCACTGATACGTTAGTCATAGCTGTAAGATTTGTATTAGTTGAGAAATAGGGACGTTTATCATAGGTCCTAACCATGTAAATAGGATGGAACATTTTTAGTCCTATGCGCGCAGCAAAAGATTATGTCTTAGATTTTCGGGGAAGAATGTGTGAAAGTGATATTGATTTTATTTCGATTTTAGCGTAGAAATAGTTGTATAACAACATAAAAGTGGGAAATGAAATATCCCATAACGACAGTAAAACGATAAGTTGGCGGAATTTTTATTCCTTCATATTTCAAGAATCAGAGCAATGAAATATATATCTAGCGTTTTCTGAGGGAATAGTCGTTTTTTCTTCGCTTCAAACTCTAGTCTCTAGATGCTTATATATGGCCTTAAAAATCGAAAGTCCTCCTTAAGTTAATTTCCAATTACAAATTACAAAACCCGGGCGACGCCGGGTTCATTAAGCTAGTTAATTGTATAAAAATGACAGCGATGAGTTATTCTGTTTCAAGACGAGAAAAGGAAGAAAAATCAATTAACGTTGGTTTGCAAACATCTCGAAAGTGACAGTACTGATGGCCGATGAGAAGAATGCGAGTGAGGGATGCGGGGAAGGCGGGTGGTTTGGCACGTTTTTTTGTGTAGTTTGGGATAGACCCTCTCGCTAAACCACAGAGACAGTCCTTGTTTACAAGTGTTGAGTGGTGGTGGTTAGTTTCAGTGAGTTCCAAGTTTTTAATTGTTTAAGTCTTAAGTCAAGTCTATTACAGTATAATAATAATAATAATAATAATAATATAATAATAATAATACCGGTAATAATAATAATAATAATAATAATAATAATAATAATAATAATTATTATTATTATTATTATTATTATTATTATCTAAGGCACGTGTTAGTGGTGCTGTGTAGTTTCAGTACCTGAAACATACTTAGGCTACAGTATAATCATACAATAAAATTCAGCAATGGCTGCTAATCGAAAACGAAGAAAAGGGCAAACTATACATAGCGAAGCAAGGGAGCTCATAAGAAGAACAATAAGGAAGTGTGACGAAGAAGCTCGTTCAGGACAACTGCAGCATTTAATTACCCAAAGTAATGCACGCATTTCCAATTACTGTGGCATATCAGAACGCACTGTTACAAAAATAAGAAACGAGGATACTGCAGCAGGTGCAAGTTTGTTAAGTACAGCAGGTAAAAAGAGACCACGGGCTGAGGAACACAAATTTCATTGTGACGATTTTGATAAAAGGGTGATTCGAGATCTGATTCAGGAATTTTATCAACAAAGGCAGATAGTTCCAACAGCTCCCAAACTTCTTACTGCAATTAGGCAAAAAATACATTTCCCATGGGGAGAAGATACGTGTCGTGTAAGGGTATTATATAAAGGAATAAGGTAGATAAAGTTTTGTAATAATTTTATTTTAGAGAATTGCCCGTAGAGATTTTGTGATAGAAGATAAAGTTAAACGCAATGTAATAGTACCAGTATTGCACGCACTGATCGGTATGCAAATGACTTCCGCATCTCTTGCAAGGAGAATGAACTTTAAGACAACACATCACTTCTCAGCAGATTCCTTTTCTTTTCTTAATGTTAATTTTAAGGCAGTAATACTAATTATACAAGCAAATTCTTTGCTGAAATAAAAGTTAAGCTTCCTCAGTCTCTCTACCCACACCGAAAATATGCTGTTTTTGTCACGTACTAATTGGTATAAAAACTCTGAATTTTTGTGACTGCGGGGGAATATAAACTTGAACGTCGAGCAGGCTGCAACTACTGTATATGTTATTTGGAAATAAACTACAGCATTCTTATATTATTCTTTACGTAAATATATTGTACTTATTGATCATCCTCATCCAGACTACAGCACAGCATTAGACTTGATCTACAAAGGAAAAGCTGAATTTTTCAAGAGCTTAGCTTTTCTCAAGGGGAAAGCCGAATTCACAGAGAGAACAAATATTTTGAGGTAATATCGTACTTTCGCTACCGGTACGATTACACATCATGGTGGCAGCGGCGTTGGATATAAGCTCATCGATTTAATTCATCAACTGTAGATAGTCTACACTTCAACTTTACAACTTTTATCTTCGCTTGGATGGAGAGAAATTTTATATCTGAAGAAGCACCTGTCTAAAGATCCTCCCAAGATCAGGATCTCTGACTACATTTGGACACCAGATAGAAAACAGAAGACTTGCGGCTGCAGGACAACCTCCACTACTTGGCAGAATAGTTGGAAGGAGATCAACTACAGAGAACGGCGTAAAGATAACAACTATAGAATACCTATAAAACATTTCTACTCTTCACTTCCGAGGACTCTTCTACCCGAGGGACCAGGAGACGTCTTCACTTCTTTCCGCTTGGTGATACCCGAAACCCCGGTATTTTCCAGACGAAGGCATCAGTGGCGGACACCTTTCACAGCCGGAGCCATTCTGAGGTTCGAGGACTAGCAACCAGAGTGGTGGCCACTTCGGTAAGCAGGCTCTATCCCGCCTGTGTGACAGCGCTTTGTCCGTGACGCATCGAGGTGTGTTGTCTTCTCTTCATTTTTTCACCAAGTAAGTAATACAGTAGATCGACGTAAAATCCCCCATTGGATGTGCGGTCTGCTTCTGCATTAGCCAATTTAAGAAATATTAAGTAAAAATAGTAGTAACGTTCATAATAATAATAATTAAATTCATAATTATTATTAAATAATTATTAAATAAATAAATAAATAATTAATTAATAAATAAATAAAGTATATTATTTATTTCATTAATAACTTTTTTCAAATATGGAAGGACAATTAGAAGAACAGGTTCCTCCACAAAATGCAGATAGAATAGAATTGCTGGAAGCACAAATACAAACAATCTTAAGAGCTAATGTGCATAGGGACTCTTTAACAATAACGGCAGCAGCAAAACTATTTGATAAAGGCTTTACGGGAGATCCGAAAGAACTTAATGATTTCATTGATAACGTAGAGTCAGCATACACTTTGGTAGAACCGGCACAAGAGAGAACATTACTCCGATATGTACTTGCAAAGATAACAGGAGAAGCTAAAAGAATATTAAGTTTCAGAAATAACGATGAGTTGACATGGAATGACGTCAAGCAGAAACTAGAGACACATTATGCGGTTCAAAGAACATTTGCTTACTATTGTAATCAGCTGTGTCAGGGAAGGCAAAGGCCAAATGAGGGTGTGACTCAGTGGGGCACTAGAGTAGAGCAGTTGATAGCAAGTGCATTAGAAAGCACTAATAAGTTTACAACAACATGGAGCGCTGACGAGAGGTCAGGAGGTCGTAAAATGATAATCAGACTAGGAAAAACTATTTTTATAAATGGTATCTTTAATGACGCGGTTAGAGAGGCAGTTAGGCTAAACTCTGACGATATTTCAATGAAAGAAATAATTGACAGAGCTAACGCAGAAGAGAGTGAGCGCAGATCCAATGTTAACAGTTTCAAACCAATACAGAAAGGATACGGAAAACAGTCAGTTGCAAACGCAGCAGTAAAAAGAGAGAATGTGAATGCATTAGCTATACAATGTCATAAGTGCCAAAGATTTGGACACGTTATGAGGGATTGCAGGGCAATCATATGTAACAAATGTAAAAAGATAGGTCATCTCACTAAAGATTGTAGGACTCAGAGAGTCCAGGGTTCCAATCAGGGAAACCGACAGTAGGTCTGACTGTGCAGTCCAGGGCAGACCATACTGACGACTGCAGTAAAAACAAAGAAATTAAAGGAAGCAAAGAGAAAATAGAAAAGAAGGTAGAGAAAGATTTAAATCCTTTTTCTTTTTACGCAACGTCCGAGGACTTGCTAAACGGAATTGGATTAGTGCTTTTTGACACAGGTTCAGTGGTGTCACTAGTAAAACGAAATAGTCTCGTAAAACAGAAGGGAATAAATAAGAAAGATAGGTTAAAATGTAATTCGATTACAGGAGAACGATTTACAGTAGAGGGTAGTGTGCAACTAGAATTACAAGGGAGTGACCCGAATAAATTTTATGTAATGGAAAAATTACCTGATGAGTATGATATAATAATAGGACAAGATTGGATAAAGAACAATAATGTAAAAGTAACTTTACCATCAACTTTTTGCACAAAACTACCAGGGTATTCAGAAACTTTTGTACAGTTTCCTACCACAGAAAAGGGAGTTAGGTATTGTGAAAAACAGATGTTAACTGATAATGTATATTGTTGTGAAGGAGTAGTGTTGTGTGAAGAGGAAAAATTTAGTTGTCTATTACTAAATTTAAATGAAGACGAATGTGATTTAACACAGATTCCTAAGTTAGATAAAATATCTTTGAAAGAACATTCAATTTTCAAAAACGAAAAGGATAGATGTAAAGCATTAAATGCGCAGTTAAGATTGGCTCACATTAAAGAGGGAGCGGACGAAATCAAACAAATTTGCGAGAATTTTAATGATATTTTCAGATTGCCAGGCGACAGATTAACAGAAATAAAAGGCTGTAAACACCATATTGTTACCCCTACCGCGAATGACATGCGACCTATTACTCTGAAAGATTATAAAATTCCTCAGCATCAACAAGAAGAAGTAAATAGGCAAGTTCAAATGATGTTAGACCAAAATATCATTAGAAAAAGTAATTCCCCATGGAATTTTCCTGTTTTAGTAGTTCCCAAAAAGCTAGATGCTTCTGGAAAAAGAAAATGGCGCATCTGTGTGGACTTTCGGAAATTAAATGATATTACTGTAGGTGACAGTTATCCTTTGCCTAATATTCAAGAAATTTTGGACAAGTTAGGAAGAGCTAGATACTTCAGTGCTTTAGATTGCGCTAGCGGTTATTGGCAAATTCCCTTGGCGGAAGAAGACAGACATAAGACTGGATTCAGCACCCAATTAAATCATTTTGAATTTTTGAAAATGCCATTTGGTCTCTCCTCCGCACCAGCAACCTTTCAAAGGGCTATCAACACGATTTTGGCAGAAGCCATAGGCTCTAGATCATTTGTTTACCTAGATGACATTATTGTCATAGGAGAAACGTTAGAAGAACATAATAATAAATTGATAGAGATTTTTACTAAATTGAGAGAATATAGAGTACAGCTGGAACCAGACAAATGCGAGTTTTTAAAAACTGAACTGAAATACCTTGGTCATTTAATTACTCAAGACGGTGTATCGCCTGATCCAGAAAAGACCAGAGCAATCAAGGAATTTCCAATTCCCAAAAACGTAAGAGAAGTAAAAGGATTTTTAGGTTTAGTAGGTTATTATAGGAAATTCATCCCTAGTTTTGGAATATTAGCCAAACCTTTAAATGAACTTTTAAAGAAAGAAAAAGCCTGGGAATGGACAGAAAAACAACAAGAAGCTTTTGAAACGCTACGTAATTGCTTATTGACAGAACCGGTATTGCAATTTCCGGACTTTAGTCAAAGATTTATCCTGATAACGGACGCTAGTACGGTAGCTATTGGGAGTGTACTTAGTCAAGGTACATTAGGGCAAGACAGACCAGTAGCATATGCCAGTCGAATACTTAATAAAGCAGAGCAAAATTACAGTACAACTGATCTTGAATTACTTGCAATAGTGTGGTCATGTAAACATTTCAGGACATATTTACTAGGTAGAAAATTTTTAATAGTCACAGATCACAAACCATTAAAATGGATGATGAATGTACGCGATCCAGGATCTCGTGTTCTCAGATGGAGAATACTGTTAGAAGAGTATGATTATGAAATTTTACACCGTGCGGGTAAGCAACAAAAAAATGCTGACGCATTGAGCAGGATAACTTTAGCAGCAACATTTGCAGACGTAGACGATCAGTCAGTTCCTTCATATTCATTAACTGCCGATTCAATTTCACCTGAAAGAAAATTAAGAATTTTAAGGGAAATGCATGAATGTCCAATTGGAGGGCATATGGGTATACAGAGAACATATGAGAGAATTAAATTATATTGTAATTGGGAGAACATGTTTCATGATGTAGAAAATTATATTAGGAATTGTCCTATTTGTCAAGTAAATAAACAAATAACTCCAAAAGTGAAGTTACCATTGGAACAAACAGATACAAGTAAATTTCCTTGGAATAAAATAGCATTAGATCTTGTAGGTCCATTTTGTTCCACAGAGCGAGGAAACAAATATTTACTCACTTGTCAAGATAATCTCAGTAAATACATTGTAGGCGTACCGATTCCAGATCAAACAGCTGAGACGGTATCACAAGCCTTAGTGAACGAAATTATTTTGAAATTTGGAATACCGGATCTGATCCTTACAGATCAGGGTTCGCAGTTCATGGGAGAACTAATGAAAAGACTTTGTAAATTACTAAAGATAGAAAAAGTGAAAACTAGCGTTTACCATCCAGAGTCAAACGGTAGTTTAGAGAGATCGCATAAAGTATTAGTTGAGTATTTGAGATGTTTTTGTAATAATAGACAAGATGAATGGGACAAGTGGGTTCCTTTCGCAGTGTTTACATACAATACCACTCCTCGCACAAATTCAAAATACTCCCCTTATGAAGTTATGTTCGGCAGGAAAGCTAACCTACCGGGTGTTTTACAGAGAAAGCCACAGATAATATATAATTACGATGACTATGTTCGTGAAGTAAAACAGAAATTCCAACATACTTGGGAAGATGTTAGGAATAATCTGATAAAGAGTAAAGAGAAAACAGTAAGTAAAAGTTTCGAACGTGCACGTTCACCAGAGTATAAGTTGGGAGACCTAGTTTTTGTTCAAAAGGAGCAAAGACGGAAATTGGACCCAATCTACATTGGGCCATTTCAGATAAAAGCCATTAAAGGGACCAACCTAGAGCTAATAAAGGTGGGAACTAATGGTAAGAAGTTAATGCATACACACATTAATAGGACGAAACCTTATGTTACAGGTTCGTGCCAAAATGAATAGATACATCTCTCTGCTGTTATTGGTTTGTCTGTTAAATGCAAGTTTAGAACATATAAGACCTAATCCTGAAAAGGATATTACAATGAGCCATTCAACAATGAAGCCTGAAGAACAACCAGAAATACAAATGTCAACTATCCAAGGTCAAACAGGAGTTTATTTTGATCAATTAGGAGAACTTTGGTTTTCACCACTGCAATGGGAAATAATAACTTATGTGGATATAGAACAAATCTTAAATGTATGGCAAGGTACAAAAACACAATTAAGAGATTTTCGTAAGAAATGTACGCTTATGTCAGATCAACCATGGTACAGTTTTACAGATTGTGATCAAAGTTTGTTTTATTTTGATTCAAAAAGAATATTAATAAATAGATTGATTAAAGTTTTTAGTGAAATGGCAAACATTCCTTACAATACACACAGGAATAAAAGAGCTATTTTTGGTTTTGTAGGAGAAATACATAGAATATTATTTGGAACAGCTACAGAAAAAGAATTGAAAAAATACACTGAGAAAATTAGAATTTTAAAATCTAGAAATGAAAATATATTGCAATTGAATATTGAACAAATGTCAATAGTGAAATCCGCTATTTTTGCATTAAATACTTCGGTAACACAATTAACGAGAAATGAGATGGAATTAGAAACACAATTCAATGCATTTGAAAATAATATTTCAGTAGCTTTTGCTAACAGTAAATATGAGAATGAAATAGTAGCCATGTTAAACAACCAAGTAAGGCATATAGAAATAGGATTAAACGAATGTCAACATAGTTTTGATTTATTAATTGAAGCATATCTACATGCTCAATCAGGAGTTATTCAACCTCAAATTATAACTTATCAAAAGGTTAATACTATATTACATGATATAGGACCACATGAGTATATAATACCTCCTTTTGTACCGAATCAAGCTATTAAACTATTAGAACCAGTTATTTATTTTCAAGAAAATAAGTTAGTATATGTGATTCGAGTACCTTTACTAGATCAATCTCGTTTTCATGTTTTTCATATTATTCCTTTTCCAGTGGTTATGGATAGTAACCTTACAGCTCAATATATTCAAGCAAATCAAGAATACATTGTATTAGATCAATTAAAATCTAAATATGCATATTTACCATCAGATAAGTTTACACAGTGTAAACAACCCAATGTTTTAACGTATGTTTGCAAAGAGAACGTACCAATATATAATTACATACCAGAAAAAGAGTGTGTATCTACACTTATACATCCTTCTACACAAAAAGTACCAGAAGTATGTTCAAAGTCAATAAAATATTTTCCTATAAGTAGTACCTTATGGATACCTTTATCTGGAAGCAATGAATGGTTATATGTAACATTTAAAGATGAAATATTCACAGGAATATGTAAGAATAAAAAGTATGTTCAGAAGTTAAAGGGACGAGGTAAAATGATGTTATCAGAAAATTGTAAAGGCGTCACAGCCTCAGGGATAATTTACCCCCTTCAAAAGAAAACTCATAATAATTCACAATTTGATGTGATTCCAATTGCTTCATTAAATACGTCATGTTGTATTGATTTACCAACCCAGGAACTTATGGTTCGAAAACCAATTGAATTACCATTTCCTAATATCCTATCCAATTTAGATGACCTAAAAAATACAGGTTATCGCATGGATGAATTAACCATGCTTATGAAAGAAGAACGAAAGAAATCGATGGAAGAAAATGATAGAATGTATTTTGATTCCATATGGTTTTATTTTTATATTGTAATAGGCATAATAATTTTATGGATTTTATTGTGTTGTTATAGTAACAAATGTAGATCATGCACATTAACAGTTTTTCATGCAATGCAACCTAATCTTTGTATGAATGATTTTTGTAAAAAACGTGACCAGCAGAAAAAGGTTAAAAATGAGCAAGAATTGTCAAAACATGTAAATGAAATAGAATTGTCAACTATTTCATCTTTTTCTAAAACAAAAACAAATGAAAATGTAGAAAATATGTTTGTAAAGAGAGAGGAAGAAGCAACCACATCCAGTGATACAGTTTTAACTTCCAAAAGACAACCTCATTGGTCAGAAGTAAAGATTTAAAAAGATTCGAGGTACAGCAGCCTCAAACTTTTTTTTTATGGAGGGAAGTGTCGTGTAAGGGTATTATATAAAGGAATAAGGTAGATAAAGTTTTGTAATAATTTTATTTTAGAGAATTGCCCGTAGAGATTTTGTGATAGAAGATAAAGTTAAACGCAATGTAATAGTACCAGTATTGCACGCACTGATCGGTATGCAAATGACTTCCGCATCTCTTGCAAGGAGAATGAACTTTAAGACAACACATCACTTCTCAGCAGATTCCTTTTCTTTTCTTAATGTTAATTTTAAGGCAGTAATACTAATTATACAAGCAAATTCTTTGCTGAAATAAAAGTTAAGCTTCCTCAGTCTCTCTACCCACACCGAAAATATGCTGTTTTTGTCACGTACTAATTGGTATAAAAACTCTGAATTTTTGTGACTGCGGGGGAATATAAACTTGAACGTCGAGCAGGCTACAACTACTGTATATGTTATTTGGAAATAAACTACAGCATTCTTATATTATTCTTTACGTAAATATATTGTACTTATTGATCATCCTCATCCAGACTACAGCACAGCATTAGACTTGATCTACAAAGGAAAAGCTGAATTTTTCAAGAGCTTAGCTTTTCTCAAGGGGAAAGCCGAATTCACAGAGAGAACAAATATTTTGAGGTAATATCGTACTTTCGCTACCGGTACGATTACAAATCATACGTTACGGAACCTTTTACATACCATGGGCTACCAAATGGAAAAGGTGCGGCAGTAAGAGAAAGTTGCTGATTGAGCGTCCAGACATAATCAACTGGCGTTCAAAGTATCTGAGATGCATAAAGACCTTCAGAGATGAAAGAAGAGTCATCATTTATATTGACGATTCCTGGGTTGACAACAATCTAACTTTTGGAAATGCTGGCAGAGCGGTGATGTCTATGGCATACCAACCAACACGAGTGCATCGAATCGCCTAATTGTAGTGAATGCTGGATGTAAAGATGGTTTTATACCTGGAGCGTCATTGATTTTTAGAGCGGGACTAGCCAGTGGCGATTACCATGACCAAATGTGCGGCAAAAATTTTGAGAAATGGATGCTGGAAAGACTGTTTCCCAACATACCCCCACGTAGTGTAATTGTGCTTGACAATGCACCTTATCACAGTGTGCAAGAGAATAAGCCCCCATCAAAGTATGCTACGAATCAAGTAATGATGGAGTGGCTGGAAATAAACAATATTCCTTTCTCTTCCAACATGAGATTTACGATTTAGTTGAACGCTTTAAGCCCCAAGAAAAAACATATCGCATCGACCGCTTAATTCACATGCATGGCCACACCCCACTCCGATTGCCTCCCTACATGTGTGAACTCAATGCAATTGAGCTGGCATGGGCTCAAATGAAACGATTTGTTAGGGAACATAACACAACAGGTGATATCTCTCTGACAAAATTACAGCAGACAACAGAAAGTGCAGTGCAGTCCATTTCAAAATCTGACTGGGAGGGTTATATTAGCCATGTTATTAAACTGGAGGCTAGATACTGGGAGAAGGACGGACTGATGGAAAACGTAATGGACAATTTTATCATTACTGTAGGAGGGATAGATTCCAGTGAGTCCAGTGATGACAGTGCTAGTGATAATGGAAATGATTCTGCCGGCGACGAGGAACTTGCACGCCCGCTCAGCGACTGTTGAAAGGTAAGTTAGTACAGACCCTACATGACAGGGTTGATGCCTGAGGGGATAACATGGGGTGAGTTTCTTCAGAACTGAATTCCTTCTGCCCGCATTCTTCTCATCGGCCATCAGGTTACTTCAGGTTATTCATAGTTGTCCGTTGCCCGTTTAAATGTACAACATTTATCATGCGTTTTAGTATGCTCACAACATGATTTATAAGAATTATAGCACTAAGTAATTTGTTCCCTGCCCACCATACATTATTATTATTATCATCACTTCTTGCAAATCCATGATATAATACTAATTATTATACAACTCAGCTTTAAAAACGTGCCTATACATCATGCAGTGTTATGATAATAATTTTTATCAAAAGAAAGTAATTATTTATACTCTAGATTAAACGAGAAATGGACAGAAACCTTAAGAAAAAGTTTCAAAAAATGTGCTACATAATAATTATAGAGTATTAATGATCACAATACACCGGTTTAGTTATTAAAAAAAGAATTAAGTTACAATGTGCGCAAGGACATGTAACTGAGATGACTTTACCCTTTATGATAGGATAGAATCAGTCCCCTGATGAGGGAGATAGTATGTTGGGAACGACCCTAAACATTTCCCATTGTGCCAACCTCCGGTAATGGAATTAAGTGCATGCCCAACAGCCCCTTTCAACAGACCTCACCGCGAGCGCCCACGGAACTCCTCTACATCCAACAGATCCCTTTAACATGCCACGTGTGCCGCAGCTTCGGTACTTCTTGGGAAATAGAGCCCATCCAGCAACTTCATACCACAAGCCAAGAGGCAGGTAGCCTACTGCAGCGAGGGCGGAAACCGGGAAAGGAAACGGGATGATGATGATGAGGGGGACAGTGAAAGATGAAGTGCGGAGTGTCGGTGGAATGAATGGGGGAAACGGGAGGACCCCCGAGAAAAATACCATACGCCCGGCTTCGTCCACCACGAATGACATGCCCGCTTGCCTTGGGATTTGAACCCGGGACCACTTGCATGCCAGGCCTACGCGCTAGACATGACCCACAGCGACGGGTACTTCACCTTTTGAACCCCCCCGAACAAAATTTCACCGTGGGGTGGTGTCTAGCCAGACCAGTTGAGGATACAGAATATCCAAGTAGCTACTGTGGGTTCGCGAGTAATGAACTAGCCTATTATTACATTTCTGCCGAAAATACACGCTGTCATAAATTCTAGAAATCCACTCGTTTCATAACCTTTAACACATTGTAATGTCTGGTGAAGTTGAATTTATTATCAAATCTAACATGTCTGCTATATTAAAATATTAAATGGTCCGTTTTATAATTTTTCCCTTGAACTCTTTGATACAGGCCTTAACATATTGGATATGGTCAGTGGCGTAGCCAGAAAATAATTTCGGCGAGGGTCAGAAGAGCCGGGGGGGGGGGGGGGTTGTATTTAAAGCAATAAAATATTAAACTAATGAAAATCACTTTTTCACGCTATTTTATCACTGAAAAACTAGTTACCAAATTTGTTTACATGCCAATTTAAACAAGAAATCGTTACCTAGTTATGCCACTTATTACTATTTATAAGAAAAGTTGAAAATAATTTGCCTACATCTGCAAGTTCAGTATTTTATTATGAAATAAAATAATTCAATATCAGACAAAACAGAGCTTAAATAACTTAAACAGAATGTTAGGTCTTGATTTCGGGGAGGTCAGTAGAAATGTCTTATAATCTAATTAATGTCCCCAGTAAACACAAAATTCTAATCTAATTAATGTCCCCAGTAAACACAAAATTCTATAGATACTTATAATAAAAGTATATAATATAAGCACATATCAGAAATATGAACCCACTAAGAACTTAAATCTTGTCCACATACTGTAGACAAATCTTGGTATAGTATCAAACTCGTATCCAATTTTTCTTCTTCATTGCTTCTTCACTCCTTGTCTTGTAAGTGCGATCCCAATTCAAAAAGGAAACAATGAACAGAAGTGCACTTGGTTTCAAAGACTGCATTATTCTGCAGTAGCTTTCATTCTCCATATTGACAATTCTGCATAAGCTATGTCACTCACTTCGCTTGGCGTATGATACTGACAGACCTAAGAAGCTCAAGAATTCAATGTTTCTAACCAGTCATTGAAAAGATTTGTATATCGCATAAGATATGCTATAGGCCTAACCACGTTTTTGCGTGCACATGAATGAATTAATTAATTTGTACAACTGAAATAAAGTAGGCCTATATATAGGCCTACTTCTATTCATCTTGTTAAATCCTTTAGAATGTGCCTTAATGAAAATTTTCATTCTGGGAAGAAAGCACGTTATTCAACATTCTTCGAGCAATAATAATAATAATAATAATAATAATAATAATAATAATAATAATAATAATAATAATAATGATAATAATAATAATAATAATAATAACAATAATAACAATAACAATAATAATAATAATAATAATAATAACAATAATAACAATAACAATAATAATAATAATAACAATAATAATAATAACAATAATAATAATAACAATAATAATAACAATATTAACAATAATAATAATAATAATAATAATAAATGATATCCTTGCCATATCCATTTTACTATGGGTCAAACGTTTAACGCATTTGAATTGGCCCTGTTTACAAATCACGCTTTGCCATTGTATTCTTTAGCGTATTATCTTTTAAAACCATAAAAACTGCATGCATTATTGAAGTTTTTTTTTGGGGGGGGGGGGCAAACAGGAAAGCAGGATTCTTTCAATCTGGGAAATTCTCTCTGCTTCAATGCTGTATGCTGTAATTTCACGAAACAATCCTTTCAACTGCAAATTGTCCAAGAACAGTTGCTTTTCTATTTGAGTTCATCAAGGCAAGCTCATTTCAAGTTCTTGATAACCTGCCATGTTCCGTGGCATAGCCAGAAAATAATTTCGGGGAGGGTCGAAAGCGCCGGGGGGTTTGGGGGCTCACCCCTGAAAATGTTTAAATATTGAACTAAAGAAAATCACATTTTACTCTATCTTAGTCCTGAAAAATTAGTTAGCAATTTTTTTTACTATACCCTAAGATCTAAGACTTGCCAACTTAAACAAGAAATCGTTATTTAAATTATAACACTTATTACTATTACAATTTTATAAGCAAAGTTAAATAACACATGGAACAGGGGAAATAATAGGCCCACATTTACAAGTTCTGTGTTTTATTACTAAATAAACTAATAAAATAGAGCTAAAATAACTTGAATAGAATTTTATGTTTTGATTTCGGGGGAGGTTCGGACCCCCTGGACCTGCCGAAATAGATAAAATAAGACAATGTCGCCTAATTGATATTTAAAGGCATGATTTGAAAAAATGAATAACCACTAGTTTCGTAAAATGATTTATCAAATTTGCACCTATTGCACTGGTCTATCGAAGCAGATTAGAATTATCATAGCAATATGTTTTACTATTATAGTGTTCATAAAATATTTAGAATGCCGAATTATTATTGTTCTGTGGAAAGACGACTTTCAAAAAACACTGCCGTCATTGGGCACAATAAATGACGAAATAGCGTAAACAAATGCAACGTTATTAAATTGAACTACACGGCCCAGAAATCTTCAACCATAAATAACTTACACTCTTTAAAAAATAAACTATTAACTAATGTTAGACTCACCAACGCCGGAAGATCTCTATTTCAAAATCCGTGGCTTGTCAATCTTGAGTGTAGGGTTTTCCATACTGGCAAAAGCGAGTGTCAGAATGGGATTTTCTTTTCATATACCCCAACTGATCCTATTTGTTGTACTGTGAGTTTGAATTTTCCTAAGAGAAGGCCTTGTATCGAATCAGTCCCTTAACAGGCATTCCCTCAATGCTACGTATAATGGTGATTCACGATTTCTTCCCTTTCTTACAAGCAAAATAATTTATGTTTATCTGCGAAGAACATTAGGCTAAGTGAAAGGTGTGACTCAGACATTTAACAGCACTAGAAGTTTTTCCAAGATAATGTTTTTCATCCATTTTCCATTCATACTATCATGCTTTTATTAACAATGATTAGAATAATACTTGTTAAAGGGAGAAAAGGTTTTCTAGAAATCGTTTTATCAAAATGAGAAATAATCTTACTGAAGCAAAGGTCTGGATAAGGAAATATTTTAAGGATACTTCAGTAATATATTTGAACTTTTATTTCCGTGCACAACCAAAGTTACCTATTAACAAGACCGTATTCAACCGTGAAATTAATTGAAGGTTTGCCATAGCATGTTATGTAAGCTATATATCTTTTTTACAAATTGCATTACAAATCAGTTCGCCTCAGTCGGCCTGGGTGGCAAAATTACTATCACGCTGTCTTTCTGTGCCCAAGGTTGCTGGTTCGATTCCGGCCCAGATAATGGCATTTATGTGTGCATTAATGTGACAGGCCGACGTCAATTTATTGGCATGTAAAAACTCCTGTGGGGCAAAT